>JAANSN010001849.1:0-28950 GCA_036850665.1 Dicranocentrus wangi | reverse complement strand
TTCTCCCCATGATTTCCCCACCGACCCATTCCCCCCCAAACTTCCCCCTTAATCGACCCATATATTATAACGCAGTTCAAATCCTCGTCTTCGCTCAGCTTCCTTTTTTTTATCCCCACTCAAAATTCCTCTCAAAACTTTTCCTCTCCCCACATTACCATCAAATTTCAATACTTACGTATTTCCCAAAACTTTATTTTATTTTACCAACGTTTAGTTCAACTTTTTTATACTGTTTTTTTTGCAAAAAAAAAGAAAAAGAAGACATCATATCCCATTACCTGTGCAATCTGATCAAATTTTCCAAACAGTTGATTCAAAGTTTTCACCAAGTCGGACGCACTCAGTTTCTCGGAAAGTGGTGTAAAGTTGACAATATCAGCATAGAGAATGCTGGAAGAAAGCAAACAAGGAATTAATTAAATACGCTCCTCCTCCTCTTCACAACTTTCTCCTCTGAAAGCCTGATCCTCTCCAGATTGTCTGGTTCTCTCTCTGGTTTGAGGAGATACGAAGCAAATTAATTTTTTTTTCCTAAGCAGCGATCCCCCCACATTTCGTTCCACTTGATTTGAGAACTTGTAGTGTGCAGAATAATACACAACTGTATTATAAGACTTTGGACAAAGACAGGAGACGGGGGTTTTGAAGAACAGGCTGTGCAAACAATGTGTAGTAGTAGTAGTACATAGGAGTAAACGAATTTCAAAAAAAAAGTAAATCCAACTTGTTGACTTTGATACTCGAAAAAGTGAGAATGCGAAATAGAGAGAGGGTCCAACAGATTCTCAACTTTTTCTGACATGGAAGATGATTGAGCACCACAATAATTGCTTGTAAAACAGAGAGATGCCAAAACTATTTGATGCTGAAAAATTCCTGAAATTCATGAGCTTTTTAAAAAAGCGCTGATGCTAGGCTAGGCTAGGCTGGAAAAGTTTTCCAATTTAAATTTTTTTATTATACATACATATTTTTTCCTCTGTTCGTACGTACCTGACATTGTTATGCCTTTGAACATACATATCGTGGAATCTGGACGTGGCGGCTGGACTCGCGTCCTGACAAGCGTCTGCCATCTTCAGCATAATGTTCCTCTTCACCTAGTTCACCATCATTAATTTAAATTAGCAAAAGGGAAAAGCTCGGGATTCTCAGGTTTTAATCCATTTTCATCATCATTATTATACACGGGCCGACTGAGAAGACACAAAAAAGGGGAGAGAGAGGAGGAGAAAATTAGGTAAAAGTTTTTTTTTCTTTGTTTTTTTCCCAATTTCCCCCGTGGGACGGCTCCCGTGATTATTATTCATTTTCTTCTCTTTTTTTTGAACTAATAAAGTTGGAAAAAAGTGTTATAGCGCTGAGGTGTGTGTATCTGTGTGTGGGTATTCGCGATTTTTTCTTTTTTTGCAATATCTGAAAAAGAGTGGCTGTATCTCTATATATTATTATTCTCTCGCGGGATGTGAATCCAGACATAATGAGGAAAAATGGTTCATTAAATAATTTTGTGTTCTCAAAAGACCCCTCTCTCTTGTTCTGCCACAGAGGAAACTGGAGAGAGGAAAGAATCACAAAAGAATTTTTTGTTCCTGTCTGGTTTTTATTCTCCCTCCACTTCACACATTAAATAATTAATGGGAACCACAATCTTTCCAGATGAAATTAGAGAAATGAGCCCCAAAGAAGAGAAACCCGAAAAAAAAACAGTTTTTTTCTCCTTTTTATGATCCCACCCACATATTTTATCCACCTTCTGTTTTTCCCCTAGATTTTTTTAGCATACTTGCTGATAAAAATACCTTCATACTCGTTTTATTGTTAACTCTGTGTCGCAAGATGGGGGATTCATAAAATTACTGGAAAATAAATTGCCTCATGGTTTTCCTCGCGTTTCATTCACTGTAGCTTTAGCAGCAGCTCGAGCTCCATAAAAGTTATAACTGCGTCTTGAACGGAGTAGTCGGCGGAGGAATTGGATTTACTTAAACTCAAAAATAAAGCATACCTCTGCAGCAATATAGGCGGGAATGACCGATAAAAGTAACTGTTCTTGCTGTTCCTTCTCGCATTCCAATTTCACTCGAGATTCCAGGCATGTTTTCGTGCTATCACATGTCCTTTTATGGGCAATGAGCGCCATTTGCTGATGGTATGCCCCGGCGATGAGCCCAGCCAGGAGGAACACGCCGCTTGCTATTGCCTACACAAATAGATAAAATAAAAAAAGGAGAAAGGGATACATACAGACTGGCTGGATATAGATAGAGTTTCCAGTTTTTATGGAAAAGTGAAAATGGAGTCAAGAAGAGCGTGTATAATTGAAAGAGTGAAAATGCTTTTCTTCACTTTTCCCCCAAAAATATATACATGTATAGGGATTCGGTCGGAGCGTAATGGGGTTTTCATCAAGAGACACACTAAAGCAAACTAAATAGGATGTGGATGATCGTGTGGTGGTCTGGTGGTGGTCGTAGTGGTAGAAATGGAAAGGTGAACAAGAGAAAGTACTTTGGTCGACCTCATTACAAATCCATCTGAATTACTGGCCGCACATCCACACAAAAAAAACTCGGGGTTTTTGTGGTGGAGGAGGTCACTTGAAAAGTCATTTATACACGTGTTAATTCACCAAACATTCGTTGGTGGACACTGGACACACTATATATAATCCACCCGTATCCCACCGGTTCAATATCCTCCTGTGTGCTCCGTCAGCTCTCAGCTGTGTGGGATATTTGGGGAAAACAAAAAAAATGGTTGTTTTTTTGTACGTGTAGTAATGTAATCAAAGGATTGCTGTAGAAGGGATTCTAACGGAGGAAATAAGTGCATCTGTTACGTTACTCAATAGGAATCTATTCTAGGACAGGTGTGGGCTAATGGTAAAAAATGTTGATTGTCCTAAAAATAGAGGGAGGAGGGGGGAAAATCTGCTGCCTCCAATGTCATTACGGATTAACAGCTTTGATTGTCGTAGTGTAAACCCAAGCGGATGAGCGGAGTGCACACGCCTTCATAATTTATTCCCACGCTGAGGCATGTTGATTTTGCATTACAAAATGTGGAAATACGCTTACGAGACTCGGGAATGCGTGGTGGTGGTGAGGGAGTGGGAAAGGTACATATATATTTTTAGGCTAAAACCAACCACGTGCATTTCTGTAAGAGTTTTAGAGTAAAGCTCTTTTGCAATATTCATCGAGTCTCTAAAAAAAACTTCACGCCATCCCCCGCACCACTACCACTACCACCCACCAAACAAAAGCACTTTTGAACTGGAAAGCCTCATTTGCATTTTTCATTAGTACATATATTCATTAGAATTTTGAAGGATGCTTGTCGCCAGCAGCACTGCACCACACCGCGTGTTTTCAAGTGTTCCAGTGGCCATCATCACTCATCATGGATAAAAAAGTTTGTCAGCACCACATGCCATGTGGTAAAGGGGACAATAAAAAGCTAAACATTGAATTGGATGATGGACTAGGACGTCTTTAAAAACAATTATAAAATCCTGTTATGCGACATAGATAATAGATGGTCATTATCTTCTTGCAGTAAGGGAGACTAGAAAGGAAAAATATGGAAATACGTTATTCTTGTGTTTAAATAACAATAATTTCAACTAAACCAGGAATTCCATTATTCACCTATTTTCTCCCTTATCATCAATTCCAGTTTTTTCCTTCTTACAAGACACCTCAATTTCCTCCCTTTTCCCAACGGACTTGGACTCCAATCTTACACGATATACAAACGACCTCTTTCCTTTATTGATTGATTGCAATCTCCCAAGCACAAACAGTGAACCCATATATAAAAAATGCTGTATATCATTGCCCCATTTCACTCCGATCCACTCTTCAACCTCAACTCCCCGATATTACGAACTGTGGGAGAAAAAAAGGGGAATTCAACAGGGAAAGTGAAAGTCATGGGACCATCCCATATCTCTTCTCCAATCTTTTCCATTTTTTTTATCTATCTACTTCCACAACCCAGCAACCTGACACTGTTCCACTCTGTCAACCTTTTTTGTGATTGGAAACGTCTTTGCAACTCGCTCCCACACACTCAGCACTCAACCTTGAGTTTAGTCTTGCATGCAAACTTGTTTTTAACCATCAAATATTTAACATGAGACTGCATTCTTCGAACACGAAGCCAACTTGTTTACTGAGCGCATTGTACTTTCGGGGGAAAAATATATATACGTATATATTTTCTTTCTTCCTTTAGGAAAGTTGAACTTGGCAGAGGGAACTCAAGGGAAAAGGCGTTACGTAACGTATAATTTCTCCAATCTTTTCCATTTTTTTTATCTATCTACTTCCACAACCCAGCAACCTGACACTGTTCCACTCTGTCAACCTTTTTTGTGATTGGAAACGTCTTCGCAATCGCAACTCGCTCCCACACTCAGCACTCAACCTTGAGTTTAGTCAGTCTTGCATGCAAACTTGTTTTTAACCATCAAATATTTAACATGAGACTGCATTCTTCGAACACGAAACCAACTTGTTTACTGAGCGCATTGTACTTTCGGGGGAAAAATATACGTATATATTTTCTTTCTTCCTTTAGGAAAGTTGAACTTGGCAGAGGGAACTCAAGGGAAAAGGCGTTACGTAACGTATAAGCTGGTATGCATGCTGTTGTTGTAGTAAATGAATTACAACGTAGTTTCTCGTCTTTCAGGCGCAGTAAGTGTGATAAATGGGGCTTGTTTACACAAACATAGTGAGATAGTCTCATTCATGTTAAATGGCTCTCTCTCCTGATTGACGGATTTGTAAGGCACACGTCGACTCTCTTAAAAACATACACGCCTGATGAATCCATTTTCATTCAAAACCAACTTATTGTGGTGACTTAATTCTCTGTGTGTCATCTACCTGACTTCCCAGTGATTCCGTGAACTCGTCCGACAACAACGTGGCGAGCAGAAGGTGCACCCCGACCAGCACCAGAGAGACCAACAGGGCAGCCAATCGGGGCAGTGGCATCATCGTGTTGATGGCGAAAATGAGGATAAACACTGGGATGAGGTGGTCCGCCGGCCGACACGGGGTGGACACATGGGCCGAGAGGAAGATGGTCGCGGACAGGGTCAGGATGACAAAGAAGGAGAGTCCGAAGGAAAAAGTGTGCTTTTGAAAGATGGGAAACTGTCCGACCAGGAATACCAGGAGGAGGATGCCCAAGGCGGTGAAGCAAATGGACACCTGGGACGTTGACGTGATGACATCCTGGAACAACATAACAAAACAGAGCATATATGTATTATGATATCCCTTGTAAACTCTAATTAATTCTGAATTAGTTGTCACAATTGTATGACTTTTTCTCCCATTTACAATTACAATGCAAGTCACGCCCCAAAAAATCCCCTTTCTAACGCTATTGCCTAATTCTACTCGAAATGACACAAACAAGTCCCTCATGGAATTGACTCTCCAATCGACCATTTCCAGTTGTATGCTCTCATCTCCCGAAATTCAATTCTCCTTCCATCTCACAGACACAGACAGACACACATCTTGCTGCTGCCGAATTGATACGGCACACATAAACACAGATAGCTTTTCGCTTTCGTTCCACTTGACGAACCCACTTCTTCTTCCCCGTTATCTTTTTTCCCCGTGTCACACTACAAAAATGTCAGTTTGCTGACTACAGAGAGTCGAGTCGGTGTAGTCGGACACAAAAGAACATTTTCTCTTTTTCCTCCAGCTCTCTTTATCCTGTTAATTATACAACACTTGAGAGGACTTGGAGTGAAAGAGAGGGAGAGAAGAGAGAGAGCGGAGGAGCCTTATCTCCGTGTTCCATTTCTTTAAGGTATTCTCATTCTCTCTCTCTCTCTCTGAAAAACGTGCCCGGTGCCCGTACGACTCGACTCGAAGAAAAACAGAGCTATTTATATATTGTGACGAGGATCGGATAGAATATCAAGTTGATTTATGTACACAGTCAACATCTTCATCACGTTAGGGGGTCATGATGATGCATCGTGAAAAACTAGGGAACGCAACGGACTTCATATCTCAAGAAAAAAAAAGTTTATGTAAAAAGTTGGAGGAACTTGAGAGTCAACAAAATCTTGTAAGATATACTCTAGTAGGTACCGCTTTCAATTGGCTTACTTGATAGGAATCTTAGGTACGACTAAAGAGACGTGATGGTTGAAACAAGTTTACTTTTTTCCAGTCTCATCTCTCCCTCTCAATCTAAATGAACCTGAGCGAGTTAAAGAGTTACAAAGTAGTGCAATAGGCAAAGAATCTTCAGAAAAAATACACTTTTCCTTTCATTTCATTGAAAAAAANGTCTCATCTCTCCCTCTCAATCTAAATGAACCTGAGCGAGTTAAAGAGTTACAAAGTAGTGCAATAGGCAAAGAATCTTCAGAAAAAATACACTTTTCCTTTCATTTCATTGAAAAAAAATCTAAACTGGCTTTCTCTCTCCAAGCAAGCCAATTCCTCTCTATAGATTCCCGCGTGCTGCTTGCTAACGTGATTATTCACCTCGGAAAAGACTAGGGATTTCATCTCAACTTACGTGTCCCCAAATGAAGGAAATGATTATAAATCCTGTGGTGGCTACCGCAGCCAGGAGCAGAAAAGAGAGGAAGAGCGAGTGCTGGAGACGATTCCAATACGTGACATAGACGCTTTCCAGATCCCCGCTACTTTTCTCCTCTTTCCCCATCTTCTTTCTTCTCTGGTGAACCAACTACTTGACTTTGGAGGACACTTTGAGACGTTGAGTCTTCTTTAAAATTATGTACCTTTTTCTCAAAGGCGGAGGAGGAGAAGAAGGTACGTTACGCGGAGAAAGGCAAGTTGGAGGAACCACGTCGTGTGGAGGATGAACGCGGGTGGTGTAAGAAGATGATGATGATGAGGTACTTGGGAGTGAGTATAGTAGGCTCTGCTGAAAACTATTTTGCCACAAGGTACAAAACCTGGAGTCCGCTTAAATGTCTAATGGGGCACCGCTCCGCAACAGCCGCAACGCCTGCCTCATCTTTCTCCGACATCCTCCTCCAGAGTCCGGGTCTCCATAAAAATGTAATATATTTTCCGGGGGGCTGTGCTGTTCTCCTGCTCCTGGAAAAGAAGAGAAAATGGATTCGCACATTTAGAGATATGCACATACATAATATCAAGCTCATTTTCTATTAAATTTTCCTCAAACTCATAATGGAAAAGAGGAGGAGGGTGGTTGGTCCTGGTCCGGTTTGCTAATAAAAATATGAGAATCTGGTGAGAATGGGAATGTGGTGGAGTTGGTGTTAGAGGTGGAGTAGGTGGAGGGAAAATGGGGAATACATATAAGGACGCGGTGGAGCATTTTTTTCTCCCCTTCTTCTCTTCTCAAGATTAATATTTGAAACTTTGTGGAGTTGTGTGGTTCTCTGGTCATGAATAATTTTCATTTTCAAGATCACTTTCTGATTATGCCAAGAATGCCCGCAGTTTTGCTCAAGTCACTGATTCAAACGGGGTTTGCGCGAGTCCCGTTTTATTTGGAGGAAAAAAAAGAAAGATATGTTTTTTTGTCTACAATCGGTTGGAAAAACTTCTTTTGTATCCAGGAACCAAGGTGGAAAGAACATTGGATCATACGCATGTGGGAAATTTCCCCGAATCGGAATCTGGAATAGGATTTTCAGTTGACGAAACCCAGAATATTGTCAGCGTTTTAGGGAAATAGTCACTAAGTATATAGGTTAGACTGGGGTTGGTTGGAGCTGGAAGCTGGCGTTTGGGAATGGATATATCCTGTGATAAAAGCCACAAGTCTTGAGGGGAGTAGACCGCAAAACCCGGCCGGGTACACATTACAAATTCCCTGGTCGTTTGGGCATTGCGTATAAAATGAGAATCAAGGAGTCTGTCTATCCCTTTTTGTTCCCTTTCTCTCGTGCATGCTCCAAAGTAGCTTTTTGTGAAAAAAAGTTCATTCATTTTTTTGGGGGACTCGCTCGCGCGAGATATATGTCAGGAAAAAGAATAACATCTATAGATCCGCACAAAAATAGTATGAATGGGGCGGGTGGGCTGAGTTGAATTTTCAATTTCCCAAATTGGCAAAGCGAAAACGGCGGGTTGGAGCTAGGCGAGTGGATAATGTAAAAATGTGGGGACAAGCTTTCTACTGGATATTCCTTTACAACAGGAAATCTTTGTTAATTTTACATTTGCCATCTGATTTTATCCAAACTTCAAAAATATTCACTACGCACGAACTATTCGTTTAACTATTTTTGGACCTTTTTATGCGTTATTTCGGACCAGCACGCTAGTGGATCCAGGGTTGCTTTTGATCCCTCACGCCCTCGCGCTTGACCGTATTTTATCATCTTACAGCTCGAACTTTCTCTTATCTCGATAATATTCAAATGAGATAAGACCCTTTCCGAGGAGGAGCAGATAATTGATTTTCAATGGAAAATTTCTTATCTACTTTAGTGAAAATCTTTACCTCACAATTAGAGATAGGAGATGGCCGGTCTTTCTGAAAGAGAAAATACGGAGCGCGAGGTCTCAAAACCAAAGCTGAGTTGATCATGATCTAGTGTTACGTGGTACCGGAGTGTAATATATTTTTTGCATTCCGGCGTTGTAGTCAATAAGATTCAAGTAATTGCTCCAAAATCTGTGTGCATCTGGGAAATCCTCGCAAATTTCAATTAAGATGAGTACTTGGCGCTCAAAATGTCTCTCGAATCAATGCAGGAGAAAATGTGCTCAAGAAAACCGGGAGATATATAACTGTCCACTCAACTCGACATTTTTATATACTATCCCTTTCCAACAGTTGGTTTCAAAAAATTTTGCGCCACCACGTCTCAATCCCAGTCTCCTAAAATATCTATATACTGGTCTGAAGGACACATTACATTATTACTCATCCATTCCACGTCAGGATTATAGAATAATCTTCCCGGATGTTTTTTGCCTACGACACGAATTTTTTTTCTGTTAAAAATATACCAAAAAGCGCTAGTTGAAGATCAAGATGATGATGATGAGCATGATGATGGGGAACAAATCGGTGGTTGAATGACGAAACACCTGAGCACGGAGTTCCAGTTATTGATGGTCTGTCAGGCGAAATGAGAGTGAAAAGGAAAGTGGAGTTGCTGCTGCTGCTGCTTCTTGCCTCCCAGCAAACTCTGAATAATAATAGTGGTGAGAAAACCTACTCAAAGAGCTCAACTATATCGAAAAGAATATATTATTATATTTTGCCTAAAACATCCTTATTCCAAAAATCCACTTCACAGAAGAGAGAAAAGCCCGCACTTGGAAATCCCTTTTTGGTTTTGGTGCAAAATAGGGATGCGAAACGGTGGTGGTGGAAGGAAGAAAGGAGCAATCAAAATGACTTTCTGGGTTACTGAGCATCCTTCACATTTTCCGGGGGTTATCTTGTTGACGCCAGAGTTGTATATTATATTGTATTGTGTTATACAGCCGGATTCACATTGAAATCACTTTGTGTACCACCGAGTTCAGTTCTGTTCTGCTGCTAGTGGAAAACGAGGAAAAGATTTGAGACTGGAAATGCAACTTATTTTTGGCATCCGCTCATTCATACTATAATGCTCCTATCGTCTCCTATGCTGAATCCACTCCGTAGTCAGTCATCAGCCCCGAGAAATATTCCAACCCAGGGAGAAAAAAATATCATTCTTCTTTTTCTTTTCTTTTTTTTTTGCAAAATGGCATTTCCTCTCGAACCAACTTCTTATCCAAAATTAAAGGGGAAAGAGGCCCATCAAAAAAAGAAAGAAGAACAAGGAAAAAACGTGAATTGTGTGCTTCCATCTCTCAAAAGGCAAACTGACAACATCAACAATCCCTCTTCCTTTTGTTACTTTATGAATAACCAATTCTTGTGCATTTCCTAAATCACTCGACCTTTCCCTTCCCTTCTCAGTCTCACACACAAACTGATTGTGAGTGAGTGCGAGAAAATGGGGGAGAGAATGGGAGCCGAGTTGTGTGGAAGGTGTTGTTCCAGAAAGGAAAATGGAAATGCTCTATTATGCATTAAATTCTGGGCTATTCTGCAATCCCACCAGCAACCGGCATGCATGCGGCGGCACCCCCGTGAAAATGTGTTTTTGTGGGCTACACCCAATTTGCATATGAATATGCTAATCTACCCAAGCGAGCGAGCTTCCGTCTAAATTCCATCTAAACGCTTCCATTGTACGGAGAACGGAGCGGAGAAGAGAAACGGAAAAAAAATCGCTAACGGGCTCTTTGGAAACTGGACTGGTTGGAAAGTTGGGTGTATGGATTCACAGGGAAAAAATTACGGGGAGGAATAATACTAGTCTGATTCAGGGAATGGTGTGAAAATTGCGATTATCTGATTTCTTGTCCAAACCATAATATACCTTCTTGAAAGTTGAATTTTGGTTGCACAAGATGGGTCACTTGAAAAAATATTGCGGATTGGGAAGGGAAAATACATTTGTAGATTTAGACGTTAATCTAAAATTTTGAAACTGATGCCAGGTATTGATATAGGTAGGTAGAACGTCGTCCGATAAGGGAGACTGTGTAAATGGAAATTGTGGTAATTGAAACGACGGAAAATTTAAAGAATATATTATTTCCGATGAAGCCATAACAAGCTTCCTTCACTCCAATCTTCACAACCTCGCTAATTGACATTCTTCCTTTGCAAGCGCAAACGGCCTTGTGTTCAAATATTTGTATATATACACAAATAGCTGATACTCTCTCTCCCTCCCTCTGTTCAACAAACACAACAAGCGAGAAATTCAGCTGGACACCGAGGCGAGGACATTTTTATCGCAAGATGAAACGTGAAAAGGCTTTTATACTCCACAATTTACGACCACGCCATCCGTCCACACTTTTTCTTTGCGATGTGCTTTGCAGGCAGCTAAGCTCAGGGAAGTGGGAGCCTTGTTTAGTTGCGTGTCATGTTAGAGCGCTGGGCAAGGTATGTAAGCCTTCCAAAAGTCGTATGTCCAGCCAGAAAATATAATTTTTAGACCTGGCTTCACTCACATTCATAGCTAATATTATTTATCAAAAGCGTTTTTTGTAATCAGAGTGGAATGTGCCTAATAATAGGGAATGGCATGCACTCTGCAAAATGCACAACAGCTCCGTCCGGGATTATATAGCTTCATGGTAAACGCCAATAACCCGTGTGATATGCAAAATTACATTGCAATTTCCTTCCTCCTAATTCCTGTTGAAACCGAAACTATGTTGGGTGCAGAGCTCTACCTTACCTGCCTGATGCCGATGCCTGCCTTTCTGCGCCCCACACACAGTTCTATAATAATAATATTAATTTTTTACCCTTGTTTCCTCACTCCGTGGCATAATAAAAGGTTGCATTAGATGAAATGGTTGGAGAGCAAGAAACCGGGTTATATATGGTTTTGGGGAATATAAATATATGAGTGATCGACCAACCTTGAGATTTTGATCCATAAAATTAATTATAGTGCTTGTCTCCTTGCCTCGCTCAAATACTATGCTCTACTCCAGCTCCGTTCCTTCCCGTTGCACTTGTGGCATTTAGAGGGCTGAATATGTGAATTAATTTTATATTTTAATGTAATATGCAAAAGAGTTGTCACCAAGCGGCTCTCATAATAAATACGGGAGTTGGCAGATTGCCAGCAAATCCTACGAAAATACCATCCCAAAAACGTAATGCAAGAAATATCTTTGGGAAATTCCGAATTGGACTTGAACTATTAATTTTGAAATTATGCAAGGACCGACATCGGCGATACCATTTCGAAACTCGATCAACCGACGGTTCGATTCTAAATCCCTGCATTTGGGACTGGGTCTGATATGATATTTGGGATTTAGCAATGCAACGGGAATTTAGTTGATAAACAATTTAGAAACTCGATTTAAATTAATGAAATGTGCATACATAGTACAGGCAACACTACCAGATCCTGTGAGACACAATTTCTTACGTACATGGACGGATCTTAAGAAGCAAGGATCTGTATTATATATTTCCCACTGGAGATGAATTTATATTTATTTCGGCTTCCAGCTGCTACATGCACATAAACATCTCATGTTGTTATATGTATATTTTTTACACTTTGTCCGATCCTGAACTCTAATCCAAACGTTCCAGGTCCATGTAACAAAATCCATCCAACCGCAAAACCAAAACCCACAAACTTTTTTCCCACGCTCAATTTCCTCAAAAATATTTGGAATTGAAAACATTCCAGTCCAGTCATTTCATGTGGTTCCCATTTTTTCCAGAATTTTGAGCCCCTTTCAAGCAGAAATCAAAGCATGACGTTTCCCATCCAATGCAAAAAAGAGTATCTAACAAACAGCAAGTATAATAGTCCCAGTTTGAAAAGATGTTTTTGGATGGAGCGCGCGCCCGGTGGATGACATCACAAGGTGAAGTTTATACAATGTGCTTTCTGATTGCGAAAAAGTAGTCCCATTCAAAAGAGAGTTGTCAGTGTGACATTAGAGTCCAAGTCCAAACGCTTTGGAGGTGAAGCTATAACCACGTACGTAGTTTCTTTTTTCCTTTTGTGATCCAACTCCATGCAACCCGTGATCCAGTATCAAAATATTGAATAGCGGATCCAAAATGGTATTAATGCTCCATTTTACAGGTGAATGCAAAAAGGAACGAAGACGGAGAGGAATCCAGTGATCCATCTTTCCAACTCGCTTCTTCCTTTTTCTCCTCCTCCTGGCCCAGTTCCTTCCGCAATCCACATTTTTCGGGACCATGTGTTGAATGTGGTGGTGGGGTGCTCCATGGTAGAGTAATTGTGCAACAACGAATGGGTTTGTCAATACAAAATACCTGAAATGGAGGATTCTTTTCCATCTATTGATATGCCACGCTAAACACACCAGAGCAACGAGCAACCTACATTCCATAAGTGTTATTGTATCCACATAAAAATCCTACCCATCTCCCAAATTGCCCACACCGTCAAAACGTCTTCACTCCCCCATTCCTCTTGCGCGACTAGTCCCCTCAATTGAATCAACTCAGCTGGAATCATTCCTCTTCTTTTTTTCGACTAGCAAAACTTTTTCTTTTCTGGGGCTCACTTTTTTTTACTACCATGTTCCCCCTACAAATAGCGCCAGTAACAGTAATCCCATTCAGCCATTGTAGTAAAGAGCATCACTCACTGGGAAACCCCACTAAATCTCTTGCAATATGTGTGTAGGTGGTATATGGTGCGGTGGTCCAACCAAGTTCATCATTTTGGAGGAAAGCGGAACCAAAACTATGTGCGTCTCCTCACGGTAGAGTTCATCAATAGAGAAAAGTTTTTTTTTTGCGGAGAAAAGGGAGAAAAATGCTCTTGAAAAAAAAACTTTTTTTTGTAATACCTCCATCCATAAAAAGTTGACAAGTTTTTGCAATGAATACATTTCATTATTCTCCAAACCAGAGCCTATTTGGCAAAAGGGGAAAAAGTGAAATGTTCCAGGTTCGAAATTGACAAAGTAGAAAAAAAATCCCGGGTTTGAAGAATAAATTGCTCGCAAAGGAACTTTAATTTGCTACCGGAAAAATGATTCATTTTTTTTACAAGAAAACTGATTTCCTCCCTGAAAATATGCTTTTATCTCTCCATAATCTCATTTTTTTGTGCCAATTATTTTCTCTCTCAGAAAATTCCGGATGGGAGGAAAGATGGTGATGATGATGAAAATGGGCAGAGTGAGGAGAACGGGTTGAAAATATTAAATGAATTTTGCAACTTTTGCACGTTCCCTTTTTCCTAGAAAACCAGAGAACCACCTATAGGAAATTGTTCACCGATGGAAAAAACGACAACGTTCGTTCACGTTCCGACGACGTGTGTACTCTTCTTCTGGTCTGGTGACGTGCGTGTAATCCCGGATGGCCCAACTAAAATTCAATTTTTTTTCTTTTCTCCCTTTAACCCTTTCACTTGAAAAATCCCTTGTCAATTGGCAATTTAGCAAGCTCGTTATAAAATGATCTCGGCGATGTTATTACGAGGGGGTAGCAAGCAGCAGCTTAACCATGTCACGACGAGGATATGACAGTTACAATGAATGAAAAACACAATTTCATTTTGGAGTTGCGAAATTAGATGAAAAGTCACCTCGTGTCTCCTGACAGGAGGACGAGAGGAGAACAGGCCATAATGCCATGTACTAGCCTCCATTGTGTTGCGTGTGCTCCTTCCATTCATATAGCGCACATATCTCATTCATTGCTTTTAAATTGAGTAAAAATCCCATTCCGTCCGATTAGCAAAAAAGGGTTAATGATCTTTCCGATAACAATTTGGATGATTACTGCTGATTGCCAATTGTGACGATGTTTTTTCTTCTTTGCCATCGGCAGAGGGTTGGATGGATATGGATGTCAGATGCATGATATAACATAACCTCATATTCATCATGTCATCATTCATCTCTCAGACTAACGTGCCACCACGCTGTGAGCACAAGCCGACAAAAATAATCAATAGCCAAAGCCAAAACAGTTTGTTTGGACGTGATGAACATGATCACCGTCAACTCATCTGAAGCTGATGATGATGATGATGACTCTGATGAGCAACCCCGTTTTCCATCAACTTGATATCCGCTCCGCGACAGATTGGAATTAGATTTTGCAAGGGGAAATTTGCAATTTAAAGGTTTAAACGTGTTTATCCCTTGAAGCCTTATTTCTTGCTTGAATGCCCACCACCACCGAAGCTAAGGAAATATACGGGCGTTATTGTCCTCCTCGACCGGAGGAGGAGGAGAGGAGAGTGTATCAAAGCGGATGTAATTAGGGTAAACGTGCCGGGACCCATTATAACTAGCTCACACAGGAAAATTTCACTACTCCGACCAGACCAGAGAGAGAGAGAGAGCAGTGAGGTGAAGATTACATTTTCTTCTTGTGGAGATAGCAAAAAAGCAACTGGTATTTGAACTGGTGTATAAGACAATGCGTTCCATTCCATTCCATCACCAACGGAAATAATAATAGGAAAGTGGGGGCACACTGGTATCGAATCCATCCAGTGAGTTAGTGTGAGTCGGAGTGTGTGATGTGATGTCTCCCACACGACATTTCGCTTCCACCATATAGTTCCACCATCCACCATTCCCAGTGCCATTCTAGGCAAAACCATTCACATTTCCAGCTCTACTCCACTCTCTCTCGCTTTTGTCCGCAGAGAAATAAGAGATTGATTGCCTCTCTTCAGTCATTTAATCATATTATCTTTAATTCCAGCGTTGTTCCGGGAGAGAGTAAATCTAATTGGGAGCACTAGAGAGAGAGCACAACATAGTTCCTTTTTATTTTCGTTGGAATCTCTCTACTCTCTATGCTACAACATTCCATTGCTGGATAAATGTGATGTTTCAAGCTTTTGGTTCAGTCACTCTCACAATTTGCATATGTGTGTTGTTGCTCAATGCTCAATAATGCTACCTCACATAATATCCAGTGCGAAAATGTATTCATACGTACATACGTACTTTTTAGAGTTTTTTGACAGTCCAATTGATCCAAGATAAGAGTAGAGTGGGGGGACGTGGAGGCACTTTAAATACACCCTGGTTGCTACCTAGCTTTTATGGGAATTATATCTACGGTGTCATTTGCATGACGGAATACGACGTCAATAAAAAATTTGCTTTAAAAACGTTGGGTATAATTTTCTCCAGATCCCGAAATGCTGTGGACCGTAAGTGTGATAGACCAAATACGCCAACAAAATTCAAAGGAATTTCAGCATCCAATGAGTACATTTTTTGCAACATTTTTGGCATCTCGGGAAAAGGAAAAGGAAAACGTGTATCGGTAGTCGGAGTATCTATTATAGGAATATTTGAATATTATGGGCTTCATCTGCTTCTTCTTTTCCTTTCTTTCGTTGTCAACAAGTATCACGACCCAACTTCATGAAGGAAGGAAGAAGAAAAAGTGATGTAATGCGATAAGAATACATTCCCATTTCGTGATACCACCGCCACTTTTTTTTCTTGGAGATGAGACGAGCAAGACGACGTTTAACGTGAGAGCATGCTGGTTGGTATTGCTGGTGTGTGGGCTGGGTTGATGGTGGTTGGTAGTAGTATTACATATCTTTTTTAACAAATTGAATAAAACTAGCGATAGAGCTCCATTCTGGTCGAAGCACCCAAAAAGGATTCACTTTTATTGAAACATTTGTAATGTGATAGGCACCATATGGGTTAGAGAGACCTGGTCCCATATTCCCAGTTTATTGCTGGGCTCTCTCGCGAGTCGTGCTTACGCATGAACATTCATCTTAATAAATTACTTTTTCCCTACACCGACTGATTCGATATGATTGAGGAAAATTGTGGTCTACCTATAAGAACCGGGGCTATGGATTATTATCGTCTTTTTAGTGCAAGTTTTTATGCCAAGTCAGTTTTCTTGGCTGGAGGGTCGTTGACAACAGAGGGGATAGAGGTGAACAAAAACAAGAAGAAAACAGCGAGTATTACTGCACCGGAGAAGACGATACGACGACTATAATGCAGAAATCAATGAGAACATTACGCCGGATAATTACAGGAGTGGATTGCACATAAGAAAAAAACGTGACATGACGGCTCCGACCACCCTCCCAATTGATTTCGGGCCACTTCCGTAGTCGAAAATAATGCCCGCTTGAAAGAAAGCAGGCTGCACACACACGCATCAAATGAAAGTAAAGACGGCCGGACGAAGAAGAATGCCAATTGTGACAGGGAGAAATAATTTATTGTGGAATTTTCCGGGAAGTCGAGGACATTGGTCGTGTAGCAGGTGGAGCTCAATTGGGAAAGTGCAAGTACGACGGATTACGGAATGGTATGACGTATTGCTTACTACCTGTCCTAGTGAAACACACTACCGATATTAAACACGTCAACTCATCTAATTTAATAATACCATACAGTAAATTAAAGATTTGTTTTAATGACGACGAAACCAAGCATTTTTGTAAAACTCAGTCGGACACTCATTCCGTATTTTATTCACTCGCTCCCCATATCCTCCAGCGTCCCAACTCTCCCAAAAACTTTTTACAGATTTTACCATCCAGCCCCCAACCGAGTAGCCCTTCAGGGCAACCTCGAAGTTCAAAGTAGTTGCCTTTCCCTTCATTTTCTTGCCGTTACTCGGTGAGTCATACATAGCATAGCCCACATTCCACCATCATACATTTCACTGAGAGGAACCTTTATACGGCAATGGTGGAGGAACCTCATCTCATTTTCCGTTTGTCGCCCCTTGCTTCACTGCTCCACTCTGTTTATCTTTTGGTTTCTCCCAGAAAATTATTTTCTAGCCCTGTCTTCCCTTGCCTTCTTCCCACGGCCTTTTTCCCCCGTCATGAATGAAAATGCACCCACGGAGCGAACCCAAGTCACCCGGAGTGACTCCGCCAAACTAATCTTTATTTAAGTCAGAGCCATGCTGGGGGAGCTTTTTAGCGAAAGAAAAAAAGAAAAAGAGAATCCGCTCCTTTCCTAAATCACATTTTCTAGTCTCAAGCAGACTAGAACGCACATTTTTTTTCCTTTTCAAAAAAGAGAGAAAAAGGATTCGACTCACACAAGTCTGGAAGTCAAGTGAACTGAGAGAGAAGTCTCATCCATGTTCCCCTCGTCTTCTTCGTGATGATATGTTTTGAAGGTTGAGGAAAAACATAGCAGTGCAGTTACGCGAGTCTCACAGAACATGTCGTAAGAAGAAACAAGGCATTTTTGCAATGATATCATCTGGAATGGAAACCACCTCGATTTTTATATGTTCTCCTCTCTGTCGTAACAACCGACATTCCAACGCGCGTTTCCAGCTCCCACCACCATAACATTTATGGATATTAGTCATTTACGCAATGGGTGCTTTATGGCCTCCGTGACGAAACTGGTAAAGTCGTCATTTTTCTTCTTTTTTTACGAGTTAATGAGTTATATTTGTGTTGAAAACTGCCGACATTGAAAATACCTTTAAAATTCCCTCATTTGGAAGGTGGGTAAGAGAAGAGAAGAGAAGAAAAAAAATCCAAAACACAACTTTTTCGTCTTTCTTCTCTGACTAATCCACCAAAAAAAGACTGGCCCAGAATGCTAAATGTGTCCTTGACTTCAGTTCATTGAGGGGTACGCGGTTGTTACACATGAAGTAGTTGATGGGTAATGAATGTCGACCAAAAATTAGCATTGCTTTCGCATCCCTCTCTTTCTCTCTCTCCCGATTGACGTCGTAAACAAAAGTTTAGAGCAAAACGAGCAGCAGCATTTAAAAGAGCACTCATTTCCTTCCCCCAATTACCATCATCATCATCATGATAATTACAGCATAAACTATGCACCATTTTTATGCACCTCTCGCTCTCTCAATCACACTCAAATAATATAATTCCTCATTTAGGCCTACCTCCACACAGCCATGTTTCCTGTGCGAGGAGCCGATTAACATTTTCTAATTTGCATTCCCATTTCGGACGGACTCCTCATATTTGGGACTATCGACAGGACAGAGCTCTCATTTCGTCTGCCTGCAAATAAACATGGGCCCATTAGAGCCCATAATGGGTCCGCAGCAGCAATCATAATACCAGCATTAGCATCCTTGTCCAACACGCTCTAGTTGAGAAAACATTGCCATCTCCAATTTACCTCGATTTGTGATCCTCCTTGTCACTTCCATTCGTGTTAGTTGTCACAGGTAAATGCAGCATGTTGTACCCCCTTTTTTCATGAATGCTAATGCTAACGAAGCCAAAACTATGAATACCTAGCCACCGACCGCACTATCACCACCGTCGTCACATGTGTGAGATTTTTTTTTGCAAGATGAAACTGGGAAGTGGATTAGGTTTCCTATTTATGATCTCTTTTTGAAATGACAGAACAATGGCCACATTGACAGTCAGCCTCTTCTTCGCTATAGTCATTGACGCTTCTTCGCTATATCCCCAGATTACACGTACGTACCTGTCTGCGAATCAACTATTAGAAAAAACCAGACTCTTCTTCTTGAGTATCCTGACATGACAGCTTATAAAAAGATCAACAGATTCTCAAAACTCCTGTGTGCTCCCATCTCCTCGCCTGCTCAATAATAAGCTTGAGCAGAGCTCAATGATGATGCTGTAATTTTATGAACTTACTCGGTTACCAAATTTCGTATTCTGGACGAGTTCGACTCACGTTCAGGTTACAATAATCTTTAAAAAAAAAAAAATGTCGGACTGATCACAAATACGTATATACCAGAGGTATTTTTCTCCCTTTTAAATTTCGCATTTTATGCTAGTTATCGCACTTTGTTGAATCCGAGTACTTTAGGCAAGGATTGTTGACCGAGGTACAGATTGGAGCTGAATTGAGTTTGATAGGAGAAAAAAACACATCTTTCAACTTTGATTCACGACGACGATTGGGATTCCTTGTTCAATGGGTAAATTGCTGGGGAAAATAAACCTCTATCTCTCTCTCTCTTTCTCGTAATTTAGGGTGAAGATGAAAAATTTATGTGCTGATTGTATATTCACATATAATTTTCTTTTTTTAACGGAATAATACTTATATATCCTCCGACGGAATAACTCTATAAGGTTGTGTGAGCTGGGTGCGAAAGGAGAGGAAAGAGTAATAGAGGATACGCAAGGATAAATCAAAATTCCTTTTTTGTATAGAATATTATTATTATTATTATTATCTCGAGAGAAATATGGTATACCTGCGTTGGAGCTACTGGATGTTATATTACATATTATAATATTATCCTTGTTGCTGCTTTAGGAATAAATTGATTACATGAATTCAACACGTTTTCAGTTACTTCGCTGATGATGATGATCTATTTTTCAGGGGTAGGGGCAATGGAGTAGTGCTCTTGCCTGATTCATTTGACAAATGATGGGGAATTGATTTGAATTTGAAATTTCTTCCCAAAAATGATTCTATTCTGCTTCAAGCACAATGAGACCGACGCGGCTATGCAATTACTCAAGGTTACATATTTTATGCAAATATTCGAGTCCCAAATTGTTGGTCATTTTTTGGATGATTGGATGAGGATTGGCAAATGGTCTCCGACTGAAAAGAAAAGGATGAAGGAAAAGAAGAAACGTCAAAAGGTGAAGTCTCGACCCTCCACGACGACACACTCAATATATCATATTTTTTCCACCTTATCTCACCATCGCAGAGAGCGTCATCCTCATCAGCAATAAATTTTGTGGGCTGGTACTCTCGTCATCAATAAATCACACCCGTTTCCCGACAAATCATAAACGATCGCAACATATATTTTTTTTTGCGAAACGATCTCACATCTCATCCATCTCTTTTGATGACACTGTCGAATATCATATGTGGCTGGTTAAGGTTAACATAAAAAATTACAAATTGTTTCTTTGTAAGAAACCCAATCTGCATAATATTTTATCTTCTTTCTTGCATTCGATCTGCGCCACACTGCCGACTTCATCAAACTCACTTGTGGTCCCGTTCAGTTTGACTTGACGGTCAGTCAACAGACTGGGAGATGTGTGCAGATTTTTTTAATATAGTTTGTATAATGCAAACCAGATTTTTTTGACTGGAATGCATAAAAATATTTTTAAACCTTTATTTTTTAAAAATATTTTCTGCATGCTCAGCAAAAACAATTTTTTTCTCCTTGGAGCGACATACCAGCAGCAGCCTTCCTCCTTTCCCTTGTTTCCTTTCAATCCCTTATTTAATTACCGAAACAGAACAGATCTCTCTCGCCTGTCTAAAACAATTCAGTGGAGGAATGCTGCTGGAACGAAGACAAAAAAAGGTCATAAAATCTGCTCTTTTTTTTCTTCTCTCGCCCACCGCTCCAAAGTTCATGTTCACGTCCATATTTACACAGAAGCGAGCTCCCTATTCCTGGTAAATATTGCATTTTTTTGTGATAAACCAAATCGTTCTTCTTTGCTTACAGAGATTTGTTTTTGCTGTCCTTGGAGCCTAAGAAGAGTTGAACTGTGTAGAATGTAGACTAGAGAGATATTTAATATATGTTATCCCCTTCTTTCTGATACAGTTTTTTTACAATCGGGTTGCCCACCAGCGAAAAGGAAAAAAATGTAGAAAAACACACATTTGACCTAACCCCTCTCCAATAACACCAGCGTGTGTTTACCTATTTACTGATTTATTAATAGAGCAACGGTCGAATTGGGGAAGACATGAAACGAAGAATACGTCTGACTTCTGAGTCGTATGCAGTGGTGTTGGTGTTATACACACGGGATGTGATATCCTCCTTGTTCCGCTTATCGTCTTAAACGTTGTAAGACGTTGTTTTTTCTACTCTTCTTCTCAAATCTCTGCCCGTGTTGCACAGCATGATTTGTGGTGTGCAAAAGAAATGACATCTCCCAAAACAAATGGAATGAGTCAGAGTCAAGCTAGTCAAGCACCAACAACTTTTCTTCTGCGTTCTAAATTCACTACTCCAACCATGTTGATCGTCGTCGTCGTGATGGTTGAGATTGTGAAAATGAAACTGTGTGTGTGTGTGTGTGTATGAGCATGCATGTGTGTTTCTTCTTACAAATGTTATGCACCAAGAGCGACTTTCTGGTTTTTCTGAAAGCCGTTCCGTGTTCCTCCTCTCCTCTATCTGAATCACATCTTATGATCAGCTCGACATTTGGGCTATATAGTCTTAAGAAAAAATATGTGTGGAGGAAGCTGGCGAAAGTGTGTAGTTTTTTCAGGAGCAGCAGATACATTTTGGCTAATATTACATCTTGGAAAAAAAAGTTTGTACACGCCAGAAGCGGCGGGATGGATAGATGGATCAGTTTATTTCTCGTAATAATATTGATACAAGGATAGGAAACACATTGACTGGAGATGAGATGAGCAAGCTTAAAAAATATGAGTTGAAGTTGAAAAATGCACACAACTTATTTTTGTATCAAGAAGACCTATATTGCACAATATATTGGCGATGGAGTGAATAACACTTGCGTTCTTTTTTTTCTCTCTAAAACGACGACGTCCGTTGTGGCTCTGGGAATGCGTCATAAAAAGTGTGGCACGGTAGTCCAAATAAAAAAAAGTGAGCTTTTAGTTGAAAGGAAACTTTTCATTGGAGACTACTCATCATTTGGTTATTCCAATTTAGATATTTTTCGCAACACGTATTTTCATAAGCAGATGCGATTTTAATCAGTGTCATCCTCATCTGTTTTTTTCGGCTGAGAAGTTGGCAACCACCACCACTACCAACACGAACCAACTACCACCACCAAACCAAACTACTACGCTACGTGATTATTTTAATACCAACTCTGATCTGTACGTATAAATACCGTGGGGAGAATGTGCGTTTTCATTCCGGGACAAGTAGGATGATGATGCACGGCATGTTTGTAAATAAAAGTGAGACGTGTGTGTGTGTCTCACTGAGCTCATATGCCCATGTTAAAAAGGGTCACACGTTCATTTATTTAGTTTTGCTTATTTTGCCTATACAATTTTGGAATGGAGGACAGTCGGCGGAGGAGATCATGATGATGATCATGATGGCGATATTTATGCTGATTACCTGGTTTTGCGCGGGGGCATCCTCATGGGGAAAATAATTTGCCAAATGGGTTTCGTCTTTCGGTTTCTAAAAATACGGTAAACTAAACGGGTAACCCATTGCGGTTCCTCAGGATGACTAATCCCAAGCATGTGTGGACTGAGGTACTTAATTATCATCAAAAATGACACGGACCTGCCACCGCCGCCAAATGGCTGTGCTGCACGATCTCTTTTCTACAAACATGTGGTAGGAGGACATCCGATCCGCCTGACACAAAACATGGGGATATAGAGTTTCACGTCTGCGAACGTGTCTGTTGGATTTTGTCTGAAAAAAAAATCTGGTGCATTCTCCAAATTTAATTTAGATCAACTGGAGGAGCAGCAGCAGCACAACGAAATAGCAAAGAGTGAAATATGGGTCATTTACATTTATCGAGAGACGAGCCGAATTGGATGATTGAAATTGAAGGTCAACTTTACAGCATGACAATAAACTAGCGTATCACATACCTACGATAAAATACACCACCGGAATGATTTTTATTTCACTGCTGGCGTACAGATCTTTCATTCGCAACTATTTTTTTCTACCTGGGGAATCAATCACGCAACATTCAATTTTCCTCTTTGAATTGAACCCCACATTTTTTTTCCTCACTCACACCACGACCACCACCAGTTGATTCAGAATTGGCAAATAAACAGGATGTGGCTATTATCTCACCTGCGATCTCTAAAACACTATCGTATTTCATCAATCGAGTGTTCGCAATGACGTCCTTGATTCATTGCTTACTACTACACTTGCTGCTCTTGCATTGTCACCGTGAAATGGATGCCACTCTAAAACATCACACTTCACGTGTACCATGTAGCTCGATCGTTACACGGTAACAAAAAAAACATGTACACATTCAAATTCAAGTTCAACTCGGAATCTCCTAGTTATCGCCAGAAACTACAATAAGGGTTTGGCTACAACAACTAATCAAACAAAATCAACAAGAGTAACTACACCGCACCGCACTAACCCTTTTTTTAATCATGTCACATAACAATCGTCAAAACCGTGAGAAATCTCTGATCCCCATTTTTGCACATTTTTTTTTTTAAATACGTAGTCCATCCACAACCCACCCGAACAAAAACCATTTGGACAGCGGCTCAGCACAATTGAACTTCATTAACATCTCACATTATCTCCACTAATTATGATTAAACGAGAGAAGGATAGCCCAGTTTTTGCAATGACCTTTAAATTTTGCAAATACCAGTTAATTAAGCGCATAGTAGTATACTTGCGAAAATCCATTTTGTGTCGCACCCACCCAACTCTGAAAAGCAATAATTGTTTTATTTACGCAAGGAGAAAATCTCCCTTTTGCATGTAAATATCAAAATATCTGCAGAGGAGAGGAGACATTCCAATTATTTCATTTTAATTGGAGATGACAGGCAACACGAAAAAAGTTTGCGAATAAAATGCTCAAGTTAATTGTCTCATTTGCCTCCATCATGTCATATATATCATAACACATAAAAGAGAGGCTGACTATTAAAAAACAAGTTGTTTACGAGTCAATAAAAAGTTGTTGAACTCGAGAGAGAACAAAATTTGATACTCCAACTGCTCATTTCATTCTCCATTCCACAACAATTGTCCTTAAACATAAAAAAAAAGAACAGCAGCATATTTTTTGTTCCATCTCCTTTCCCGCATTCCCGTACTTGGTTCGTCTTTTCGGCTCCCAAAGAATGCAAATGATTCACAGCGATCCGCAGATAGATATCTAAATGGTGTAGAATGAGGGAATGATGCTCCATAAATCATTTCATTGTCAGTGTCATCAATCTTTCTGCATCTCTCGAGGGAGTATGAGAAAAAAAATCCTCGCTCTGCTACTGAAACACTCTTATATACGCTACCTGTGAGACAAGTAACAAAAAAGGGGTACGGGTACAGTCAGATTTTTTTTATTTTTTTTAGACATGATCGTTTCCTCATGTTGGTCGCCCAAATTAATGAGCTATATACTTTCCTCCGTGCAGAAATCCTATCCCAATAAAATCTGTTGATGATTTTTATCTCGGCCCTGCAGCTAACTAACTGCTGCTGCTGCTGCTGCTGCTGAGATAGTGGATCAATAAAACATGGGCTATCGGCATCACCGGAACCCGATCATAATTGATGGGGGTCCGAATACAAAAAAGAAACAACAAACAGATGTGAGTCCTGCGTGCAAAAAGTGTTGACATAAAGGAATCGAATAAGAATGCATACTAAAAGGATAATAAAAATGTGGGAAAATGGTGTAACTCCAGCCAGTCCTAGTCCTACTCCTACTGCGTTACAAAAGGTAATTCCCGTTTTTATGTTCCATAATATTACCAGTGTGTGTGTGTGTGTGTAGAGATGATTATCTCAAGTGGACACAAGATTTTCCTCATTTGCATAACTAAACAGCATACACCCTGCCTGTAATGAAGGTGTATTACGCTACACATCACAAAATGGGACTTGGGCTGTACTCACTAATTAAGAACCTGCTCGTATGAATGATTGATAATTCGGAGGGTGGTGGGAAGTGGTTGGCCAAAAGGAAAATTTTCAAAATTTCTTACTTCAGTTCAGTGGGAATAATAATTTCTCCGAAGGCAATGCAATCTTCAGAAGCAGGAGGTAGTTTTCCTTCTGACTGAGAGAGAAAACGGGCGAGAATTTTCTGAACAATGAAGTCTGAAGGATTTACGAGCGATTACGGTTTTCAAGAAAAGGGTAATTAACTGGGAAAAGTAGAACTCTGTGCATAATATGGTTTATCCATATGGTGCACATAGTAATTCCGTCCCAACCTTCACGAATGAAGCATAGGTAAGGTTATAATGTGGGCAATGGGCATTCGCGAAATATATGCTAATTATAAAATTATTATGCTACTCCCTGCAGAAAACTTTTGAATCATTAAGCATAGCCTCTTGAATCCATTCCTATTTACATAGATCCGGAGGGTACGTCACCACACCACAGTGGAAAAGTGAGTTCCTCTCTTGCACCTTTTGTTATTTGCGCGACTAAAGGTTATTGCCAAAAAGTGTTAGTTGACTGGTGTCCGTGTCAGCAACCACCGTCCAAATCGTGCTCCATGTTTTGGCATAATAATCAATCATGATGGACTGACTGAGTCAGAGAATTATGAAGGTATGGATGGAGCACTTCTTATTTGTACCGGTACTCCGACCAAACAGTATAATATGAGTTATTCACGTAGATTATGGAAACTTATGGGGTTGGAAAAGTTTCTTAATAGTATTATTGCCAACTGCCAACTCTGCTCTGTGAAGTCACACGCACTTTTAGTTTGCCCCAGTCCACTCAACCGGATAGTTACTTTGGGCGATGGACTCAAACTTCTTAAAAAGTTCTTGCCCTACCTTAATTCTTCATGGGTGATGTGATGTGATCAACGGAGAGAATAAAAAATCATAAGATCATAAGGAACAATTTTTTTTCAGCAATAGTAGGTACATTGGGGATAGAGGGAAGGGAAGATTGAAGATATGTTTTTTGAATGAGTTATTTTCATATTGACTTTGATGCAAAAATCCAAGCAGTCTACTTGGATCCTTGTTTTTCATAGGTAGCTTTTGTAGCTTCCATCCATACCGGATCGTGCTATGCCTCAAGCATCAAAATCCTTTTCGTAATAAAAACCGCGTAATCATATCATTATTCTCCATTCTTTTACACCCATTTCATAATCATATTGGGCTATCATAAAATAAAACACGTTTAACATTTTTTGGCTATGTTGTGGAGGTATATATAATAATAAAAAATCCTAATAATAATCCCATTGCGATAAATATCTTTCCAGAAAAGGAGCCTGTCTGAGTCGAAAAAAACAGAGAGAGCTTAAACCTCACTTACATCAGTGCAGTGTCGATCCGTTACGCTTCACGTTTCGCCACAAAATATATACGTATATTATGTTGTGATGCATATCTTTTTTAGTTTTAGTTCAATATAAACTTCCCTTGAAAAGAGTTTATGTTTGAATATCACATCAAAAAAGAGGAGAAAATATACGGCCTATTTTACCTGCCAGAATAATGCTTTTTAGTCTACCTGTAGGAAACCAAGCCACACAGATAATATTATGGTATCAACGTTATTGAGTTTAGGCGAGAAAGAAAGAGAGAGAGAGAAAAAAAAAGTTTATTACATTCAGAGTGGAATATATTTAAGCTGTTTACAAATGGGAAGCCCCCCGCATCACAAGATTTTTATGTAGGTCCATATAAGATGAAAAAGATTAATTTGTAAATGGATTGGCTAACCATATCTTACGCTAGGCTGGAGCTGCATCATCATCCCGTGATGTGCTAGATGCATGGAGTACATCAGTTTACGGTATATTATATATATATTCCTTATATGTACACAAATTTATGTGACATGAGTAAACCACATGTTCATAGCGATACGGTCTCTGGAGCTCCTCTCGTAATCATCATCATCATAAGCCATTGCGATTGCAGTTTTGATACGTGTGCTAACTTATTTTCCGCTGGTGTTTAAGAATAAAAGCTTTTATAGAGTGTTGTTGGATGGAAGAGGAAGAGGAAGAAGAGTCTTGGTTGAATAGTAATTCTAATGCTGCTGTTGCTGCTCCTCATCCTGTGGTGATGACAGGGATGCTCTAAAATGTGTGTAAGGTTGCTCTTCGCATCCTTTGTGTTAATCGGCTCATCTCTGGCCGGAATGAAAGAAGATGTGAGGTTTTGGGGTGACACGAAGAATGGGCAAAGATGGTAATAGTAATAGTAATTATTATACGCACCGTGTAGTTTAGCTTGGGCTTCTTGTCTTGCATCTCTCTAAAATGCAGTTTGGTTGGGCATATACATACTTTTTGGAGAAGCGAGCATCTTCTTAATGAGAATCAGAAGAAGGCTGTGTGAGTTTGAGGATAATATTGTGCTTTGTAAAGAGGGAGGATGGGTTATCTTCAATGGAAATCGGAATCAGGAGCATGCTTCCTCTCTCGTTCATTAGCATTTAAGATTATTGCGCTCTTTGGCAGATCCAAAAGGTGTAATTTTTGGTGATGATGCTTAAACGTCGGTGAGGAAATTTTTTAAACCCAGAGCTATCATTTCAATACAGATACGTTTTTGGGCAAATTACAATTGAACCTCATGCAAGTAAGAAGGTAATGATGCTTACCAAGTTTAAGTCATTTAAGTTGTTGCAGACAACAGTCCATTTTTCTTTGCCCTTTTTTCCAAAGCATCTCCTCGCTGAGCAATAATCATTATTAAATCATAACGTGTTATGACCAAGTTTAAGTCATTTAAGTTGTTGCAGACAACAGTCCATTTTTCTTTGCCCTTTTTTCCAAAGCATCTCCTCGCTGAGCAATAATCATTATTAAATCATAACGTGTTAACCTATCATCATGAACAAGGGGTGAATAAGAAAAGCAAATAGAAATCCGACTCGCTGGCTGCCCAACCCGCATACAAATCAGCTTGCAAAAAAAAACAGCCAACATAATATTCTCTATATATGCGTGTAGGTTTTGCGTGGAGTGGAGAGATCCCATCGACCCAGTCAGGCTAATTTTTCTTCCCAGATTTTTTCCTCACTTTACATGGTCATCATCATCATCATCATCTCCAGCATATGCAAGCCTTGTGTTTTGCCGGTGTGTTTAGATATGCAAAAGTTTACAAACTGCTTTTTTATCGGTGTACATTACATGGTTTATATATACAAAGGGTTTTTATATTCTGTTCTCTCCGCACCATACCATTTTTTAGAGGTGGTTTTTGCCAAGAAAAGGAAGAAAGACAATGTCGTCGGCTCTGATGTTGATGTTTTGTGTGGAGGTATAGGTATATAATATGGGCTTTTGTTGATACTCGACTCTGGTTATGGAAGGGCTTTATAGGTGTGCAATATGGGGTTCTTGTTGCTTGCGTAAACATATTCGCTTTTTAAAAAGATTGAGTTCTCTACTGATATGGATTGTCTCGTTGTTTGTGATGTGATAACATGACTACATCTTGTATCGGTCTCGTTATATCACCACGAGAAAAAAACGACTTCTTTTCAGCCCACAGAGCTTCGTCGTTCGTTTTTTTATGAATAAGCATTGTGGATCGGTTTTTGTGAACATGACAGCTATTCATAGTGGAACAATCTATTACATTTACGCCACAGCATAGCACAGCTATTCACTGGGTCCATCTTTTTTTTCGGAATGTGAGCACTTTGTCTCATCTCTGTCTTGAGATTGTGGGTGATCTCATCACACACACCACACACACA
>JAANSN010001848.1:0-28958 GCA_036850665.1 Dicranocentrus wangi | reverse complement strand
ACTTGTTCAGGAGGATTTAAAGAAGGATGCGGTCGAAACAACAAGTTTTCGGAGACAAAGAAATTGCATATTATAAGCTTAGAAATTGACATTGCATGCCTGTCTTTTATAAACAAAATTTCAAGACTTCCCCCAGCAAATATTTGTCAATGCTCAATATCATCATCGTCTCGCTTTTATAATTATAAACGACACCATATCCCAGCATTTTAAAGCATTAGCATTAAAAGTCCTCGAAAACTTTAGCCAAACGGACGGACAAACTATCAAGTCAACTTATAATCACGCTCTGCTGGCAGCAGCACAGCAGCTTTAAAGAGTAGATCTGAACGCCCGCCAGTCTCACTTTCTCCCTGTTGATTTCATGCTACACGTTTTTCATTTTTCATTTTCCATATTAGTCGCTCGTCTCGTCGCATGCGTCACATTTTACTTTTCTTTCTCACTTTCAAACTTGCTCTATCTTCGAAGGGTCGAGCGAGTGTACGTATTAGATGTAGATGTAGTAGAAAAGGAATGTATGCGGTGTGGTGTGGTGTGTGGTATTATTTGGTGAATGAAAAACGTGGTGGTATGGTACGGTGCGGGTGGGTGGTTAGTGTAGTTTTTTTCTGTGAGTTGAGAAAGAGAAAAGCATTCAGTCAGAGTGAGATCAAAGGAGTTGCACACGTTCTATATGTACATGCACGTAAGCAAATGGTACACAACAGTACACACGTATCTACTAACTTACTAACTAAAGAAGCTGTTGTAAGTTGTAATAGTTTGAGAATGTTTGGTAAGCCAGAGGAGCCAGACTGCTGCTAGTGCTGCTGCTGTCAAAAGGTGTAGTAGAAGAAGAGAAGTGAGATCCGGAGGATCGATATTTAAAACCCGCAATCTGCTCTTTTGTATATTACTACTTCGTTTTTGCAGGTGTGTGTGATTGTTCTGCTCACTTTCTGCTGCCACAAATAACAATAAAAAATATACTCGTTAATCATTTCAATTCTAATCTATCTATTCAGATTCAGTCCATGCAACCAGTCCAGCAGCAGAGAAGAGGGAGGTCGGCTAAACCAATTTTTTAAAACAATTGTCTGATAATAGGCCTAAGCTACACACTTGGCAAATTTATTAGCAGCTGTTTTATATAAGAAACTACATTGTACGAAGTTTCCAATATACATATTGTTCGTTATAAGTAGTACTTATCCGTCACAAACGTTGCTTCCAACTCACCTGCATTCAGGTAAATTAGCATCTGCCTGATAATCGTGTGAAAACATGCAATAATGATCCAGTCTCACTTTCTTTTGTGCATTTTATAAAACGATATAGGTGATTGTAATTTTCGCTTCTCCTAAAACTCATTATTTCAGGATGACACTCGACCTAGATCTTTTTCGTGCCGACAAAGGAGGGGATCCGGATAAAATGAGGAAAAATCAAAAGGATCGTTACAAAGATGCTGGGCTTGTGGAGACAGTTATAGAGCAAGATAATAAATGGAGACAGTTACGCTTTCAGGCAGACGCTTATAACCGTGTCAAGAATCTGATATCAAAGTCCATTGGAGAACGCATGAAAAAGAAAGAACAGCCTGGGGAAACGGAACTCAAAGACTCCATTGTACTTCATGAAGTCACCTCTGAAACCCTTCAACCCTTGTCCCTGGGACAGCTCAAAACTCTGAAAGGCCAGGTTGACAAAAGTGTGGAAGATAATGGCAAACAGTTGTTAGAAACGGAGACAATTCGAAATGAAGCCTTGAAAGAAGTTGGAAATTTACTCCATCCTTCGGTGCCAGTAGATGACGATGAGGATCACAATCGTGTTGAACGAACTTGGGGTGATATCACTCAGAAAAAGAAATATTCTCATGTTGATTTAATAGTTGTAAGTTAAACGTGAACATCATTTTATATTGCAGAATTAAATAGCATAAGGAATATAAGAATATAGTTTAATCACCTTATGTTATTGTACATATTTAGATGATTGGCGGTGCTGAGTTAGAACGCGGTGCTGTTACAGCTGGAGGTCGGGGTTACTATCTCACTGGTCCTGCTGTTTTCATGCAGCAAGCCCTTATCCAGCTAGCTTTGAGAATCTTAGGTGATAATGGATATACACCCTTATACACTCCTTTTTTCATGAGAAAGGAAGTAATGCAGGAAGTCGCACAGTTGTCGCAGTTTGATGAAGAACTGTACAAAGTTGTTGGAAAAGGCTCCGACAAACCCGAAGATGCTAGTACGGATGAAAAATATCTAATTGCAACTTCTGAACAGCCTATTGCCGCATTTCATCGGGATGAGTGGATACCGGAAAGCACATTACCCATTAAATATGCTGGGATTTCTTCCTGCTTTCGCCAGGAAGTCGGTTCACATGGACGTGATACCCGAGGCATTTTCCGTGTGCATCAGTTTGAAAAGGTTCGGTTTTGTCATATTTCCTTGTTGTATAATTGTTGGAAATTGAACTTGTAACCGATAAATATTATGTTGCTTTTTTTGCTTTTGTATTTGACAGGTCGAACAATTCGTGATTACCAGCCCATATGACGACGCATCATGGCAGATGTTGGATGAAATGATTGGAAATGCTGAAAAGTTTTGTCAGGCGTTGGAGCTGCCGTATCAGGTGGTATGCATTGTTTCTGGTGCTTTAAATAATGCAGCTGCAAAGAAATTGGATTTAGAAGCATTATTTCCCTCCTCGGGAACGTTCCGAGAACTCGTTTCTGCTTCCAACTGTTTAGATTATCAGGTTCGAGTCATTATTCAAGATTTGGGCATATTTTGTTAGTGTCACATTTTGGAAAATATTTCGTTGGATTATAAGGTTAAACCTGCCATACTGGAGGTTATGAATTAATTTAGAATTTATAATTCCGTGTTATTACAGAGTCGTCGCTTGAGGATTCGTTATGGGCAAACTAAATCAACCACAACGACTCCTTATGTTCACATGTTGAATGCAACGATGTGTGCCGTTACAAGGGTTATATGTTGTATTCTTGAGGTAATCCGTTTTCAACCGTACAATTAGAAAAGCTACATTATATCTAAATGTTTATATACATCAAACCTAACGCTAAACTTAAACTTTATTTATATGCATGATCACCAATCAGAATCATCAAACGGACGACGGTGTCAATATTCCTTCTGCCTTGGCTCCATACATGCCTGAAAAATATAGCAAGTTTATCCCATTCGTCAAGCCGGCTCCTATTGAACAAGAAACAAAGAAAAGTAAGAAGCAAAAAGAGGGAATGCAAAAGAAATCACAAGAGGAGTGATGCACGACTTCGCTCTGAGATTACTCAATGAAGAATAAGTTTCCAGTTTTTCCATTAAAATTACAACATGCAGCCTTATTGTAAAACGATGGTTTTTTCATAAAGCCGTTTTATGTTTTCAATTTTTGCTCTTGGCTATGGTGGTTTTAATTATTATTAGTGAACCAATATGTTTATTCTACTTTGTCATGTCCAATGAATCAGCAATAGAGCAAAGTTCATCTCATTCTACTTTACCTGACTCAAAAACCACGATAAGCTAAATGAGAATAAATTGTGAAGTAAACTTTAATTCATTTAATGAAAATGAAAGCAAGTCACAATTAAGTACATATAATTATTTTGTATATTTTATTTATAAGCATCTTCTTAATTATGAAATTCCTAGAAAATGCAGACTTAACGGTAATCGTAAAAACTTAAGTCTTAAATCTATTATTCACACAATCAATCAGTAAATACGTACGTAACGTAACATCTATTCCTCTTTTCAATTATGAGATTTCGACGCTGGAGAAATTAAAGTAACACCATCCCCTCTGACATACAGCATACCTATGTTACGCCGTGTCGTTTTATAAATTTCTTCGTATGTTTCATCGTCAATCTCTACAATAGTAATCGTCTCTTCAACGTCACCAAGTACCAAGTTCAGGTGCTGATCGTATGCCTAAAATGGAGAAGGAAATGGAAATACTGAAGTTACCTCATACCACGGTTTTCAATCACAAATCACATATTCATCAACAGTACACTACAATATTGAATAGAGTTGTAGGACACGTACGTGTAATTTGCCCCTAAGTTCTCTGTCGTTTTTCATTTTGACCACCACTCTCTCGTCAATACTTAACAGCAACAGGTCAAGTGGTTCCTTCAAGTGAGTCTCAGTTTCCTGAAATAGTTTGTATAGAGTTGATATTTGAATTAGAGTCGAGGTCGAGGCATGCATTCAGTTCAGATTCACACAGCATTAACTTCCCTTCCGTTACTTTAACCGTGGAACAGATTTATAATTTATAAGTATGTAAATAGTTACCTGTTCAGTCTCGTCCGCCATAATTGTCTGCTACGATGATGACGTTCCGTAGAAAAGATGTAATTATTTTTGGTGACTCCTAATATCCAGTAGTGCAATACACAGCCCACACCAGACGAATAATTGATAATTGTTCTTTTTAAAAAAAATTATGTAGTTTACGTTTTATATGTACTATTTGCTGTTCTCTCTGGTTAGCCGATTGGATGCCCAAAATTGCTAATTCAGGTAACTAAACAATGATCGTGCTACACCGGTGACCGGACCGGATCGATGTGGATTCCCAAATCCTGATTGATCAAATTGATTTTTGGACACAAGACTGTTTGCACTTCCCGCCTACCTGTGCTGTCCCGTAATTTGTTTTGTGCCGAGAAACCAAAGTAAGTATGTAGGTGCGTAGTGAAAGTGAACATAAATGCATACTACTATCGTGCTGGATGGTATTTATCGCATTCCCTGTTTGTCTGTCTGTCCAACCTAGTGCCTGCACCTCTTGGTAACTAAACAATGATCGTGCTACACCGGTGACCGGACCGGATGTGGATTCCCAAATCCTGATTGATCAAATTGATTTTTGGACACAAGACTGTTTGCACTTCCCGCCTACCTGTGCTGTCCCGTATTTGTTTTGTGCCGAGAAGCAAAGCCAAAGTAAGTAGGTACGTAAGTGAAAGTGAGCATAAATCCATACTACTATCGTGCTGGATGGTATTTATCGCATTCCCTGTTTGTCTGTCTGTCCAACCTAGTGCCTGCACCTCTAGTAGTTTATGTTTATATATTTGTTACGTTACGCCTATCCTCTCTGCGGTCTTTCGCCATCATCATTCTATCTTTTTAATTTTCGACACTATGGCGGAATAAATATGGAAAATCNGGCGGAATAAATATGGAAAATCCTACTGTAGCCAATATTTGGAACTTCAATGTATGATTGATCATTGATTATCTCCCTCCCATCCCTCCTCCGATCTGATTAAAAAATTGGCATATGTATTAACTTTAATACAATATGACGTCTTTTAGCTCATGTGGACTAGATTTGATAGAGCCCTAATGAAAGTCACACAAATTGGGTCAAGTGTCTTACATTTCATTTTCAAATTAAATTCACGCTATAGCGAATAGAAGCAGAGCAGGTCAACCGTATTTTATGTTTTTCCAATGAAACGGGATTGGATATGGACTTGGACTTGGATGTGGCGATAGGAAACAATGGGAAGTTGTTCCTATCCGCCGCAAGCAATCTATTATTTTTAAGTTAATTAGCTGAAGTAGATTCTCCGCGTAGGCTGTACTTCGAATGCCAACTGAGGTACCATTCAACCATCTATTTCCTCCTCGCGGGACAGCTAAGCTTCTAAAGCGTCATTTAAACAAAATTCAACAAGCGTGCCTGCAAAAGTGCAACAATTGACAATTCTGCTAAAATTTCAATACCAAACCAATGAAACCAACTAAATAGACGCAACCTTCCACACACTTCATTTTTTTCTTTTTGGTTGATTTTTAGATGTATCGTGCCGTTTTATGTAACATTGAAGAAGAAAGCATACATAAAGTTACTGAAAATCCAAGTTTCCGAAAAATTCTACTGCAGTAGTGAAAAATTTGGTAGTAAGTTAGCGCTTGCTATCCAAATTTTTCGGACAATTCAATTATGCAAATCTGCTTGTAGTATAGTAGAATCTTGCGAGAAGGTACAATTCTTGAATTCTTGAATTCACATCTCAATAGTGTAGTGCAGTGCCCGAGGAAGGTGGTAGTAAGCCAGCAGCAGTAACATCGAAGCAATACTCTGTTGCTGTACGATTTTCTAGTTCATAGTGGCTTTCCGTCAATGCAATGTTGTAGATACTGATAGATCTAACTAGGTAGATATAACAGGTACTGTTCTGGATAGTACTACTGCATCCCTAGCCTGATGCTACATAAAATTGAATTGATAATGGTGACGTGACGACGTTATTATGTATGCTTTTTTAGCGAGGGTGGAATATTTTTTGTGGCTTTTTGGGTCGGATTGACCGACGAACAGCGGAATGGAATAACCGAGTAGAGAGAGAGAGCGTAAGCATTTTTAGGGAATGGAATATGGGAAGGATATGGGGAATATTGGGATGAAGATAAACTGGCTGGATGAAGAAGAATACGTAACCATAACACAAACTAAAAACTACTTTTCCTCTATGATAGAGGAACTCTATCTGACTCTGTATGTAGGTAGTATATGTATGCAACAGTATGTACTTTCTTTAGTGCACGCACAGTACTTACTTACTTACACTAGGGCCATGCTATAAGGATGTAAGTACACTATTTGTACGAAACAACGAACAGCTACGTTTACGTTACTTACATACTTCACTCCCAGCCAGCCAGACACTGTATTTATGTACATGAAAAGGCTCTTCTTATGTAATGTTTGTTGTATACGTATAATGTAATACTATGTATTTGTGTTATATAGTTAGTTTGCGTTTGTGTATTTAAGTGGGCTCTTGGGTTGTTGTAGGGTCGTCGGGAGCTGAGCTGTGAGGTGCACTCTACTTCTACTACACTACCTCTTTTGAAGTCGGCAAAGCTAGCTTCAGTTCATCACACACACGTGTTTCGAGAGGATGCATGTACAACATGCAATCAGAAAAATCAACTTTTCCAAGGCTTTTTTACCACTCTTCTATCGAGTGGAAGGATGACATCGAAGAGGTAATTTGATTTATTTATAATCCCCATTAAATTAGCGCATTTCTAAACCCCCAACTTTTGTAACCACTTGGAACATTTTCACCACACTTGTCACAATACTCACAATCGCAATATAAACATTGGCGGAAGTTGCATCCTCAGTGGAATAACATATGACAGACATAGCCCGAAAGCAGTCAAAAAGAGCAAGTGGGAGCTAGCTGCTCCCAACTCCACTCGCAAAAGTCGCAAATCCAAAACTTTTTTAATATCCCTTGGGGGAGGTATTTCAAAATCTGTAATGGCGAATAAATGATAAAAGATTGAACATCTTGCTTTTGCGTGGGCAATTTTAATTACCACTTTAATTAATGTATGTTGTTTCAAATGTTTGACCTACAGTCCTTGGAAATTTTGTCTAATTAAATTTAGGAATTATAATTCCAATGTGCGTGCGGGTTATGTGTTTTACTAACCTAACTTCACATTGAAATGATGAATCATGCTAACGATGGATGAGCAGTTTTTTTTTTCAGAATTCTAATTTAACCCTTCTACTAAATAATGAGCTATCGTTGTTATTTAATTGCAGAAGTTTGAGAGGGTACGTGGTGTTCTTCAGAGACTCACGGGAAATTCTTCAGAAAGGGAGGCACACGATGCTCTTCAAACTGCCATTTGTAGGGATCAAAAGACACACGACGAGATATGCTTGGGACTCCTGGGAAATATTTTGACAGATGCAAACTCAGCGTCCAAGGTTAGGCGTTAAATGAAGTTTTTTTTCAGTTCAGTTAAGTATTCTGTCCTTGCACAGTTGTATGGAATATAAGTGTGAAGTGTTGCTAATTTGTGCTCCTTCGTTTTACAGTGTTTCCGAGATCTGACGTTTCTGAGTCGAGATAGTTTAAATGTTGTAGTAGAATATCTCATACAAATAGCAGCGGACAAGTACCAGAAACTTACGGATGTTTCGAGAAGTCAGTTAATATGGGTCACAAAGTAAGCTGGATTGAAGAAAGAGATGCGTTGATAATTTTAGGAGCTAATTATCGCTTCCTGGGAAGTCAGCTGATTGCAATTAAACGTGTTACTTTTTACGTGATTTTGTTACAGGGAGCTTGTTCGAACAGGGGCCAACAATATGGACGTAATGTGTTGGAATTTAATGAGACAAATTGCTGGAGGGGATATTTCTAACAGGAATCTGTGGCTGGTCGAAAACATGCTAGAGTTATACATAGAGAATAGAGCTTGGCTCGACAAATTACCGGTTTTAATAGCATCAGTAATATTTACTTTTCTCCGAATTATGGAAGACCATTTTGTTCAACATCTGGCGAGTTTTAGACAAAAGGAGGTAATTAATAATTAAGCAATACTATTGACGCACAAATATGTGAACCTTTTCTAGTCAGATTGTCTTGTGTGCACGAAGTATCGGGGCCAGGGTTTATTCCCAAACTAAGATTAAAGGTTTTTAATTTTCGATATAAGGTTTCCCCTTTGATTTTTCCTATGTTGATCCCAAACGAGCAATTAAAGAAAATCAGGTGGCTGACCTAATCCGGCTAATCCTTCTTGCCTCCTGTCCTATGAAATAACCTTGATATAAGAAACCTTCTTTTCCAAATCCACAACCTCTTTTCCATCACCATCAAAATGTCCCGTGGAGGCGTGGAGGAAGTTTTGTTTGGCTGGCTCGAGATTATGATATTGTTTATTCAAGTTCGGTACAATCGTGAAATTGACACCTACCTATATTGGCTACACACCATAGCTAGTTAAATGTTCACAAAGTGTGCAAAAGTCCAAAGGTTGGTCTAATTTTAATAGGACCTTCATGTTTGGACACTAGCGTATAAAATATGCCCGAAGCCACCATTCTATTTCACTTCTCATAATCACATCACATTAAATCCACTAATAATTTTTTTTAGGTTAATTTTCTCATAAGTATCATCCGTGATCACTTTACAACTTGTGTTATGAATCCCAGTATTGGAATGGGCCGAGATTTTCTAAGACTGTTACAGTGCGTGTCAAGAATTCCGGAAATTCAGGCAGTTTGGACTGACATACTCTATAATCCTAAGGCGTTATCCCCACATTTTACTGGGGTCTACCAACTTCTGAATGTTAGGACTTCTAGGAAATTTCTACAGTTAAGACTGACTCCTGAAATGGAAAAGAAAATTAACTTTCTTGCTCTCCAAGTACGATTTGGTCAACATAAACGATATCAGGAATGGTTTCAGAGACAGGTTTGATTTTGCAATAATATTTTTTTAAACTACAAACAAATCTATCTGAACAAATTAAATTACACTACACTATGCACTACCAAGGCATATTCCAAATGCATATTCTTCAACAGATCAAGAAATGTATTGTATGTAATCTTTTTTTTTGTTTTTGTGATGTTATAGTATTTGGCAACTCCAGAGTCTCAAACACTTCGTGCTGATATTATCAGATTCATCGTGGGCGTTATTCACCCTCCTAATGAAATCCTTTGTTCAGATATTCTTCCACGTTGGGCTATTATTGGGTGGCTCCTCACTACCTGCACCAATCCAGTTGCTGCAGCCAACGCTAAATTGGCGTTGTTTTATGACTGGTTGGTATTTGACCCTGTTAAGGACAATATCATGAATATCGGTACGTCAAGAATTCGTTGTTTTATGACGGCTAAATGCGTGTGCTTCGAGTACACACGTTTAGCTGGCACCTCACACAAGGTGCAATTCCTAATGAAATGACATTTGTTTATTTGTATCTGGCTGTATTTTAATTTTGCAGAACCTGGGATTCTGGTCATGTACCAAAGTATGAAACCGCATTTAGCTATAACGGCCACACTTTTGGATTTCCTCATACGGGTAATGTCTTTAATAAATAATAACAGTCAGTTTTAAAGAATCTGAGTCTATCTCGTTTTCTAATCCATCGCCAATATGCCCTTTTGATTTTATTCTAACAGTTAACACAAGAATATTGGATAGGAGGGAGCGACAAAATTAGGGATGGTATTGGGGCAGCACTACGTACAATTCTAGAAAAAAAAGTAGTTCCAACCTTAGACCCTTTGCTGGAGAATAGCAAGCTGGAACCTGAATTACGCAACGCTATTCAAGATAACTTAACGGTTTTACTACATCGAAAGGAAGGGGTTGTTGATACGAATTCCAGTGGTACGGTCAACAACGGAAGCAACATAAGTATAGTGGACAATGCTGTCGTTGGTAGTAGCTTTCCTAGTGTTAGTGTTACTGGGACCAACCCAGGGAGCAAGGATCCTCCTGAAAGTCTTCATTTAAACTACAGCGTGAGCGCTGCATCTTCCACCACTCTTCTTTCACCAGATATTGGGACTGCAGCTATACAAAGTTTTCCATCCGGCACAATCTCGACGCTTACAAGCTTAGGAAGTGGAAGTGCGAAGGGTTTGGCATCGTTGGTCACACAAAATGCTAAATTTGAAACTAATACTTTAACATTCACAAATGACGACGCAGATTTTAGTGATGAAGATGACGATGACCCGGAAGCCGCCTCTCCTCCAAAAGGTAATATAAGTAAATGGTGCTGTCTATTCTTAAACTTGTATCCGGTTCATATGTATTGACCCCGGACGGCTATAGGATTAAAAATGCAACGATTTATCATTTATTTCGTTGTTTTTACAAGCATTTTCTGGTGCCGTACCAATGCGGAATAGCCCCACCTTGGCTACTAGTGTCGAAGAGGCTGAGAAAACGAAGATTTTTGAACTTGTGCAACAACTTCCAACCAGTTTTCGTATGCCTTTGGATAGAATGATGGATTCAACTGACGGGGACAGGTACATCTTTTGATTCTGCACTAACAAAAGTCTCACTATTTTTTTTACCAAACAGGACAAAGAAATAATTTGTCAATATTTTGATAATTGGGATTTGATTTAGAGAGGAAGATTTGGATGAAATACTAGATGAATGTTCTCAGCAGTATGATAAGGAACAACGAGACTCCATTTCAAAATCCCTGGTGTACATTTATAAATCGGAGCTCAATAAACCGTGTTACGATGAAAGTGCAGATAGTATTCCGTAAGTATTATATAATAATAAAAAGTTGTATTGTAGTGGAGCTGATACAAAACAAAAGACAATAATATTTATATTGTATTCCATGTAGAGCAAACTTGGAAATTTCCCCAGTCTCGGAAATCCTGGTAAACATTTTGAAGCAGAAACCAAACGACAAAACGGTAAAATCGAAGAATTTGTTTCGCCTGTTAGCAGATGTTATAAATGGGGTACCTCCAGTCGCTTATAAGCTACTGGTACTGTTGGGCCAGAAATTTGATGAAGCGGACAAGGAAGACAACAATGCCAAAATGGCACACTTGATTCAGTTATATAAGATCCTGTGTTCAACTCATCGTAATCTCAAATTAGAACAAGCACTAAAGCAAGATCTGAAAGCTTGCTGGGAAGCAGAGCCAATTGTTTTGGGATATTTGTGCCGTATCGTATACAGTTGGTTTGAAGATGAAGTACAAGGCCAAGATGTTTTGCTGAGGATATTTATGTCTGCTCTGGACCCTGTTCAGTTACAGGAAATTGTATGGGACGTTGCATCTGGAGACTACGTGATTATTAATACCGCATATCTTACCAGTATTTTGAGTAAGTGTATTTTTATAGATGTGATATGTATGCTACGAAATCCAAATGTTGACACTTTCACTTTCATGACACTGTAATTTTTTGTTTTATTGCTTTCTACAGATAAATCACTTGATTGGGAAAGCTGGGAACAACATTGCCTTTGGAGTATTTTAATGGCCCATCCTTTCACTTCTGAAGACTATCTTAATGTGATATCTGCGTTTGATTACCGGCAAAACGCAGAGGCTCTTACTTCATTATTGCTAATCCTATGTAAAGAAAGGTATTAAATTTACCCTTCCCGTTAAATCAAGTGAATTTTAAATTGCCACTGCCTGACAATATTTAACAATTATTGTATTTCGTGAATTTGTTTCTAGTCCATCAGAAAAAATTTTGTCTCCCTGTCTATGCCGAAAACCTAATAATAAGGATCGTTTTGTAATATCCCTCTTGAGTTTGTGGTGTGTGTCTCACTCTGAAGACACTGTTTCGGGTATTATAAGTGCACTTCTGGTCAGGTATGGCTTAAGGCTTTACTTGATTTGTCAGTTAAATAAAATAAGTATAGTGTGTGTGTATGCAAAATAAAATATATGAACTTTTCTGTCCTCGCAAACATTTTCTAGAGCTTATGGATCACCGACAAAACGGAAGCGCGGGGCTACTACTGGTGGGAGAGGAACTGGTAGTCCTGCCGGGCCAGCTACTCCAAACGTAGATTACATTCTCGGCCACTTGGACATCTTGAGGGTGCATCAGAAGGAAGAGGGTATATTTTGTACTGACATCATGCAAGCTGCCTTGCTACAGGTACTCACTACTTTATTAACAAAATTATGTTACTTCCAAGGAATTAAAATTAAGTGTTCCTCCTTGTCTTGTTCGTTCCTTGGTCTTGACATTAATCGTAATATTTATATTTTGTAAATAGGTGCAAAGCTGGGCTACAGATAGTCAGAAAAACAAGTACAAGGATCTGCTTGCACTGGCTGCAAGTGAAGAAACGACTGATACTAAAGAATTCCGAAGCAGTACGAAGCGGACAATGACTTCCAGGAAACCTCCTTCTTCCCCGACACCCACCAGCTCATCAAATACTAGTAATTCTGGTAATAAAGAAGGTGGTTCGTTATCAAGAACTCGAAGTGGTCGTACCAGACAAACTGTCAAAGATGATAGTGAGTCGAGTAGTGCTGACGATGATGAAGTTGTGCCACGTAGGAATACGAAGAAGAGGCGTAAAACATCAGCGTTGAACTCCGACAGTGATTAAGGGTTAAAACCCTATAATATAATTGTAATACGTGTGGCTAAATATAATTCAGACTTTTATGGCCATCCAGCTAATTATGAAATGAATGTTATTTGTTGTGATTTTATATGCTAATTTTCACCATCACTGGGAGTGTTGTTGACCCCGTGTTATTGCTTTTTTCTCCGAATTAGAATTACCTAAGGTTTATGTTTTAAGCACTGCTGTTTCACCCATATGAAGTAATCAGTTGATAGTGTGGATCGACTATGGTCATCATAAGTACTTGCATCACAATCAGAACTGAAACGGATGGAAATCTCCTCCTTCTGCATATGAATTAAACAACTTTGAACTTATGATGAAACCTTCCTCACACAAGATCTGTAGGTGTTTATTACGTCAATTATGTTTATGTATGAATCCTTACACTGTTGATTGATATAAAGCCAACAACAATTAAATTCGTATTTCAGTGTCAATTGTAAACAACCGCCTACCCCGTATGAAACGTAAATATGTGCATGCCTTGGATTATTGTATTCTTCTTGGTTTTCACGATCAAACCAAGAAAGGAAACAATTTAGTTTCCTTTCGCTTTGGTTTGAAGAATCTGCACTGCAGTTTTTGTATTGATGCTGTTTTATGCTTTTTCCACCATATAATAATGATCATAATTGAAATGGAAACACAGTATAGGCAGGTAAACCAATTCGTTTCATAAATTCATATTCATATTAAATAAATCGGTTTTAATAATTTTACAATAAAAATTAATCAGTCGGCAACCGGAATCTGTGGATGCTCTAACATGCAAAATGACTAAATTACCACAATAATGAGGAAAACTATTTCATTCCCAGTAATCGTCATCGTCATCCTGAGAAACGGCAGGTTCGGCTCTAGGCAATCGAACTATTTGATTCTTATAACCGTACCAAATCATTAATGCAGCCGTGAAAGCAAAGGCTAAAATCTTATGTGAAAGTGGATATTCTGTTGAATCATCAGATGCAACAACTTCTCCGTCCATCCCATAATTTAGTCTCGTTGAAGATACTTGACCTTCTAGCTTTCTTGACCCTAAATAAATAAATCAGAGTAACCGTGCGTTATACGATTTCCGTCCCTTAAGTGCTCAATAGTCATATCATTACTCATTATCAATTACTTACCAACAGGGAAGTATCGTTGTAATATCCTCGCTAAGTAGGATTCTAAGTTTGGCGTAGTCTTGATGAATTCCTTAATAGGATTATGTGACAATGGAACTTTCCAGAAAAAAGATAAGTAACTGAACACAACGGAATCTATAGTTGTTGGGGTAGGCTTTCCCATAAAGAACTCCTTTTGCCCTAACTTTTCTGCCAGAAGTTTAATACAGTTTTGAGTTTTTTGAATTATGTAGCGCTCAACAGACTCGGGATGGCCTTCTGCATCACGATAGACTGACGTGATTACAGCGATCGCACGTTTTCGTATTTTTTCTGGGTACCACATCTTGTAAAGCCACGGCAAACGTTTCCCAATGAATGGCCGTACGACGTCATCAAAATTCGTCTGATGAGCCCATCTGGTAAACAAGCAGACATTTATAAATACAAGATTGTAATCAATATACAAATAGCCAGGTTCGTCAGTATTTATCATGTGATATTGCATTACGTCATATTATTTACAGTTCACGTATAAATTATGAATCTTTGTGTATTAATCAACGAAACGTAACCTTACCCGAAATACTGGTAAGCTATCTGCAAAGTGTCCCAAATGAACTCCATGTATGCAAGGGTTTCAGAACATTCAACAGAACTCAGTCCGTAATCTGCACTGAAATTCTTAGAAACACAATAGTTCAATATTATCAGTATGTCATATGTACATGATTTTCGATTCATGGCAGTAATATCATTACTGAAACTTACTCGGGATCTCAAATATGCGGATATATCATTTGGCGAGGACATGCACAGTGAATCAACTTTGAGAAACGGAATACGCCCCACTGGTGATCGCCACGGGCTATTACATTCGATGACTTTCACAGGAACTCCAGCGAAACGTATATTAGCCTGCAGACAAACACGACACGAATGACAATAATCAATACATGAACATTCATTAAAAACGATTGCTGTGGGAAAGGGATAATCCGGTTGCACGTGTAATAATTACGAAAAATATCAAATTATGAAGTAAGCATCGTATATTAAATTGCAATGGAGAGCAAAAAGCTAAAGCTAAAGTGCTAAAGTACCAGACACTGTAAAGAATCTGGATCCACAGAGGGCAGACCCCATCCACCTCCCCAAATATGTAGCTTCATTTCATCTTGTCCAGACATTATTTGTTTAACTTTTGCTGTAAGTAAATAATAGTTTACCATTTAGTACAATACCGCAAACAGCACCCCTATTTTAATTTAATTTCATCTAATGATTATTATTATTAATTATCAAGACAGACTTTGACAGACTACCTGTGATCTAATTTTATGGGATTATTATTTCTTTGGTGTAACTTGGTCTATCTTCAATCTTGGTGTATGGGTATCTTTCTTTGGTTAATTGTGTAACTTAATAATAATAATTATGTTTCTCGCTTTCTTCCTGAGATTCTAATTTCACCACATCAAGATAGGAATCAAGATCAAGAGTGATTTCCCATGTGCTTCACAATCAACACTCCCCCCATCAAAGTTACAATAACTCCAAAATCGTGTGCAATTCCAGCTCTGTCGCCTCCACTCCACACTCAAAATTTCACCACATACCTATTTACAAATATTTGCATTTGCAATCACGCACGACCGCAGCCTACTGAATAAGATCCTACAAAAAAACATCAGCTGTTGTAGGCATCAGTTTTTATTCAGTACTTTTTTGTACATTTTCCATCATCACTCACACACTCGCTCACAAAATCTCACACACAACACACATGCAAATTGCATTGCAATCACACTATTTGATCGACACATCGACATCGACCACACCACTACCACAACAAACACGTCCACTCCATCCATGCCATGTGAGATTTGAGTGAGATTTATCCGTTTAGTGAATTGGAATTGGAATTGATGGATAGTGTGAGTGGTTGTGGGGCACCGAGATCCACATGCACTTCTTTGCGGGGTTTCAATTTTTTGAGCAAAACATTTTCTCAATTCCCTGCCCTAGTCTCTCCAACAAGCAACAACGTCTAGTCTGATGGATGGATGAGCTCTTCTTCTGACTGAAGTGCATCTACTAGACTCCTGTGGCGTATTTACTAGAAAGTAGTAAACAACCAGCAAATACTCATACGTTGCTGCAAAATACGTTTTTATTATTGACTTGACGCACATATTGTGTTTCTGTCGTTTTTAATTAACGTACAAGAAAATACGTAGCGAATAATAATAATAATAATGTTGAATGTTTGTGCGAAGCGAAGCTCATCTTTAATCATCATCAGCACATACATTTTCACCTAATCAATAAATAGAGGCAACAAAACTCAAAAACCACTGACTTGACTGACCGCGGGCGTCCATTCGTCGTGGGAAAAAATAGTTTGTTCAAGGAGATTCATTTAAGAAACAGGAGGATTCCTGGCGTCTCAAATGTTTTTAAACGCATCACCAAATCACCACTAGCTAGTGCAAGTGTAGGGAAGGAACCTGGATGGAAGGCTGCGGCTGGAACAATTTTAAAATCGACATTAGAGACGACGAATTTGTCTAGTATTAAATTAAAGTGCTTACTTTTTGTGGTCTGGGTCTGGCTGGACTACAGGACGGTGAAAAGCAGAATAATTTGATTTGACTATCTTCTGTCAGCTGAATGTCATCTGGGACCAGTTCACCAGTGAATTAATTAGTTGGACCTTACCTATTTATTTATTACTTTGAAATGAGAACGGAGCAGTCCCACCCGGTCCGTATGTGAAAGGAGCACGCACGTAAAATATAATCACTCACAACAGCTGTCCTGTGGAAAAGTGTGAAAGTGAAGGGGATTTTATAAATATTCAATCCGCGACAAGAAACGGTAAAAATGGAGGAAGTTGAAAAGCTTGAGTACCTGTCCCTTGTGTCCAAGGTTTGCACCGAGTTGGAAAACCACTTGGGAATGAATGATAAGGATTTAGGTAAGTTAGGGGTTTAGAGTACGATAATTAGCCAGAATCGCCATAAAATAGATCCATCATGCATGTTTGGTTTAACCAAAATTTGTTTTATGATTCTAGCTGAATTCATCATTGCACTAGCGGACGAAAATCCTACTTTTGATGGCTTTCGCATTGCGCTGGACAAAAACGGAGCAGAATTTACGGTATGTGTAGCAATTTATTTAATACTTTCAAATACTTTGTATTTGTAATACTATTTTGTGTCTTGTGTATTGACTGATGAAAAAAACTAATCACTTAACGTAATTGTGTACAAATTTTAGGATTCCCTAACAGCCAATTTATATCGTTTAATAAAACACATGCGGCTTAAAGATAAGAAGGATAAAGATGCCACAAATACGAGACCGAATTTAGCCGCTACTGACACCAAGAAAGCTGCCATGTCCGAAAAGTTTCCTTTCTTAGCGATTCCCGATAATCCGGAGATGCAGCAGATGTAAGTGGATTCTGGAATTGTGCTTGCTTGAATGAATGACTTACTCAACTGTCAACTGTATAATAATACTGTTTGTTTCTAATTTACTATAGGCTAGCGAAGGATAAAGAAGCAAAAATCAAAGTAGAAGCGGAAGAGAAAGCTCAAAATGCAGTAGTGGACGATATGATGGCCGCATTAGAATCTCTCGCCCCGTCAAGTCAATCAGAGAAATCTAATATTATTAAGGAAGAGGGCCGAAACCGTTCCGACTCAGAGGATCGGCACCATAAACGGTCGAAACGAAGCAGGAGTCGATCACCTCGGCGAAGGAGGGGTAGAAGCCGTTCGAGATCTCCTAGACGCAGAAGCAGAAGCCGATCTCCGAGGAGGAGGCGCTCCAGAAGTCATGATCGGGAAAAGTCCCGGCACGGAGGACGTCGGCGATCACGTTCTAGATCCAGGTCGCAGACGAGAAGAAATACAAGAGATAATAGCAGAGATAAAGAACGCACGCGGGATCGTAATGATAAGAAATCTTCTGAACTACTGAAAATGGAAAAATCATACCTGAATGATAAACTTCCACCAGCGGAACCAGAAATTGGTAAAGTAAGTGATAACTGACAACGAATATAATCATGATAAATGTATTAATTGTAAAGAGGGGACCTATATAAAGTGACAAGATTAACAAAATGTATGAATTTTGAATTTTAGATATACACTGGAAAGGTTACTTCTATTGTTGCGTTTGGATGCTTTATTCAGTTGGAAGGACTGAGGAAACGATGGGAAGGTTTATGTCACATTTCACAATTGCGAAGGGAAGGTCGAGTAAATCAGGTTTCAGAGGTCGTTGTTCGGGCCCAACAGGTGAAGGTTAAAGTTCTCTCGTTTACTGGCCAAAAAATAAGTTTGAGCATAAAAGACGTAGATCAAGAAACAGGAGAAGATCTTAATCCGACATTAAGCAAAGCTTCACTTGGGGATGACGGGTAAGATATCTTAACAATAATTCATTTACACGTTTATCATGAACGTATATTGTTTATGTTCATATGTTTTAAATTAGTTATTAATCTGTTTTAATAAACTAATTTTGCTTTTTTTGTTCTAGATTTGACGATAGTATAAATGAAATGAGAAACCCTGATCGCCCAATGAAAAACTCTTTTCTTCCACCGCTATCCATTGAAGATGATGGTCGACATAAAACAAATAGAATTTCTTCACCTGAAAAGTGGGAGCTAAAACAAATGATAGCTGCGGGATCGTTAGATCGAAAGACTGTGGAAATGTTAGAGGAGGAGTTGCATGTTCTAAACGACCATGATGATGACGAGGAAGATATTGAAGTAGAACTAATGGAAGAAGAACCTGCATTTTTGAGAGGCGTTGGAGGTGGGAGATTACTTCACGATTTATCACCGGTGCGAATAGTGAAAAATCCTGACGGTTCGTTGGCGCAAGCTGCCATGATGCAAAGTGCTTTGTCAAAGGAAAGACGAGAGTCCAAAATGGTGGAGCGTGAAGAATCAAGAGGGTCAAGAAGTGGCGGTTTGAATAAAACAAATTGGGACGATCCTTTGCCGGAGGAAATTGAACCAGAAAGTGCATCTTCTCGTGGTGTTGGTTTACCTGCGAGCGCAGCGATTGAACTTCCCGAGTGGAAGAAACACGTAATTGGAGGGAAGAAGACTAGCTATGGGAAAAAGACGTCGATGACTATAATTGAGCAACGACAATCGTTACCCATTTACAAGTTGAAGGACGAATTAGTTAAAGCTGTTCATGATAATCAAATATTGATTGTCATTGGTGAAACTGGTACGATATTTTATAATTTTAAACCATCTTTAGGCGTATTGTATGCATTTAAGTGTGATATTTTTGACAGAATGTTGCAATATAAATGTAAATATTTTTAAAATACTCTTCAGGTTCTGGAAAAACTACTCAGATAACCCAATATTTGGCCGAAGCTGGATTTAGTACTAGAGGCAAAATAGGATGCACCCAACCAAGAAGAGTGGCGGCTATGTCCGTTGCAAAGCGAGTAGCGGAAGAATATGGTTGCCGACTTGGACAGGAAGTTGGATACACAATTCGTTTCGAAGACTGCACTTCTCCAGAAACATTGATTAAATACATGACTGACGGTATGCTTCTGAGAGAATGCTTGCTAGACCCTGACTTAAAAAGTTACTCAATCCTCATGTTGGACGAGGCTCACGAAAGAACGATTCATACGGACGTCTTGTTTGGTAAGTAACATAACATGTCGCGGTACATTGTACTTTTATTCGTAATCGTAGGACCAAGCTTCCCGCGATTTAGAATCCATACAATTTAATTGACTAAATCTGTGAACAATTGTTTGGTTACATAAACCTATTTTTATACCTATTATTTGCAGGATTGCTTAAAAAGGCTGTCTCAAAACGACAAGAATTAAAACTAATCGTCACGTCTGCCACTTTGGACGCTGTCAAGTTTTCCCAGTATTTCAACGCTGCCCCGATTTTTACCATTCCTGGAAGAACTTTTCCTGTGGAAATTTTGTACACCAAAGAACCGGAAACCGACTACTTAGACGCAGCACTCATAACGGTGATGCAGATTCACTTGAATGAACCACCAGGTGACATCCTACTGTTTTTAACCGGTCAAGAAGAAATCGATACTGCCTGCGAAGTACTGTTCGAGCGCATGAAGTCGATGGGTCCAGATGTTCCCGAATTAATTATACTTCCCGTATACTCTGCTCTACCATCGGAGATGCAAACCAGGATTTTCGACCCTGCACCCCCTGGCAGCCGAAAAGTCGTAATCGCAACAAATATTGCAGAGACCTCGTTAACAATAGACGGAATTTATTACGTAGTAGACCCCGGTTTTGTTAAACAAAAAGTATACAACTCAAAGACGGGAATGGACTCCCTAGTGGTTACTCCCATTTCTCAAGCTCAAGCCAAGCAAAGAGCTGGCAGAGCAGGGCGTACAGGTCCGGGGAAAGCATACCGTTTATACACGGAGAGAGCGTACCGAGACGAAATGCTACCAACACCAGTTCCAGAAATTCAGAGAACTAACCTAGCATCCACTGTACTTCAGTTGAAAGCCATGGGCATTAATGATTTGATTCATTTCGATTTTATGGATGCTCCTCCAGTGGAAGCTCTAGTGATGGCATTGGAACAATTACATTCTCTATCGGCGCTGGATGATGAAGGGTTATTGACTCGACTGGGACGGCGTATGGCTGAATTCCCGCTGGAGCCTCCACTATCCAAAGTGGTCATAATGTCTGTCCAGTTGGGTTGCTCGGAAGAAGTCCTGACAATTATGTCAATGCTCTCTGTTCAAAATGTCTTCTACAGACCAAAGGATAAGCAGCAACTGGCGGATCAGCGCAAGGCAAAGTTTCACCAAACGGAAGGCGATCACCTAACATTGTTAGCCGTGTACAATGCATGGAAAAACAACAAGTTTGCTCCAGCGTGGTGTTACGAAAACTTCATTCAAGTTAGAACTCTCAAACGGGCTCAAGATGTACGCAAGCAATTGCTTGGCATCATGGACAGGCACAAATTGGACGTAGTGTCGTGTGGAAAGTCATCGTCAAAAGTCCAGCAAGCGATTTGCTCTGGATTCTTTAGGAATGCGGCTAAAAAGGACCCACAAGAGGGATACAGGACGCTCGTGGATTCCCAAGTGGTATACATTCACCCGTCTAGTGCTCTGTTTAATCGGCAGCCGGAATGGGTTGTGTATCATGAACTTGTTCAAACGACAAAAGAATATATGAGAGAGGTCACGACGATAGACCCGAGGTGGCTTGTCGAGTATGCTCCAGCATTCTTTAGATTCTCCGATCCTACTAAATTGTCGAAGTTCAAGAAAAATCAGAGGTTAGAACCTCTCTATAACAAGTACGAGGAGCCTAACTCCTGGAGAATTAGTAGAGTTCGCAAGAGGCGTAATTAAATCTAATTTCGAAAGATGCATTAAATAATAGTTATGTAAACGATTTGTAAGCTGCAGTTGTACTGTTACAAGAATTATCGTATTTATATCATAAATAAATATCGTTATTTTATTATATGTAGTAAACATAAATCAATATTTTAAAGTGTGAAGCATTATGTTTTCCTTTGTCTACTGGCACGATTTCATCATCAGATTCTATGGCAGTCCAAATCTTTTCATTAAGTAACATAGTAGGTAAAAAGCAACACTAGATTTTGCTGTCAGTTATCATTGTTATCATCCGGTTCAGTCTCAAATTTATTTTTTATGCAGGAAACCCAATCGCATTGAGGAATGTCATCCTTTATTGGCTTTTGACTCTGCATCAGAAAGCCCTTCATGAATACTTAAGAACAGTAATTTTAATTTACAAATTACATTTTTTGTCATTTTCACTTACCAATTTTACGTCACCTCTGGAATCTCTATCTATTCCAACCATTACTCTGATGTTCATTGACATCAGCTCTTGGAAAAACAACTTGCATGCGTATGGTATTTCAACTGTGGCCGCCTACAACAACAATTTATTATTAATCATTATATTAGATAGTGAAGAAAATAATAATTACGAAATTTTTTATTATTAATACATACCCCCTGGGTTTTTTGACAAAATCGACACTTCAAGTGTACAATAAAGTCATCATTTTTGCTTTTACTTGATTTTCTGGTTAAAAAGGTGCCACAGCTCTTGCATACTGGAAGGGCATGATAATCTGACACCTGCCAATAAGTCGACAAAGATAGCACTATAATGAGCAATGATCTTTAAATATCTCACGACTGATGTGAGTAGTCTTTCATTTTATGCATTTCATTTTACAGGCATAAACTAACAATAAAAAGTCTCTCGCGTAAAAATGACGCTGCACCATGCGATATTGTCGAATCTCGTTCCATTTCACCAAACCGTAAACCACCATCCCTACGAAAATTAGAATATACACAATATTTTATGAACACAGTTAACAAAGCAGTGGCACCGTACAATATAGCTATTAGCTATGCTGATTATTCAGTTTTAAGTCATAAAAGTACTTTTGTAAATCCAGCACTTGGCTGTTTGCACAATTCCGTAATAGGTCCTCTTGAACGAACGTGCAGTTTGTCTTCGGTCATATGTTTCAGTCGCTGCAACAATTAACACAATGGAGGCATGGCCATTAAATAAAGAACATAGCATACATACTTCGTTACAAAAAGATCGGTCAAATGAGAATATTTAATTTGCATGGACGTTACCTGATAGAATACGGGTCCAATGAAAATCTGTGACATGATTTTGCGACCAGTAGTAGCTTCATACATCACCTGTGAAGGATTACACGCAAACAATCACACATTAATTAACTATTATTCCGATGAGCCAATGCTACAACCGAAAATAATAGTTCTTATACCTCTAAACCATGTTTATGGTAGCCGAGCTTTTCCAGACACAATCCCATTTCCTCCACAGATTTACGACGAGTAAAGCACGTCGCATCAGATATAAATCCACTCATAGCACCACGTTTAGATTCTACCGTTTCCAGTAAATGTCCTATAGTCATTCTGGAGGGTATCGCGTGAGGATTCAGTATAATGTCTGGAACCATTCCGTCCTTCGTGAACGGTAAATCCTGGTGGTTTGTTATTATTAAAAAAATAATACTTTAGTAAATCGTTTTTTCTCATTTTCACATTACACTATCGTCGCTACTCATTGTCAAATTCAAATTCTCCCGACTTTGCGAGAAAGGCTTTGTAATTACCCACTCTCGAAACTCCATCCCAATTACTCCTTTTTGTCCATGTCTCGATGCAAACTTATCCCCAATTTGAGGGATTCTCGGACTCCTTATCTTGACTTTAACCATCCTGTAACCATCTGGACTGGTTGTAAGAATTACTGAATCCACGGTAGACCGGTATGATGCATCTGAACTCCGGAATAATAGTGAAATGTCTGTTTTAAGTGGACATGCTCGTCCACCGGTTTCGCTCTGGTTCCTTGTCTCCTCATTAATAAACTGCGTTTTCCCTGTGATAAGTAAAATGAATGGATTACTGGATTACATACGAATATACAAACTATTAGCTAGACGTTTTACGAGAAAGGATAATCACTGCTACACAGTTTTATAGAAGAAGTAAATCCCAACACTTGCAAATTCCATAAACATACCAATTAGGGGTTCTCCATCGTCCAACTGTGTACCTGCGGGAGGCAATCCATCTCTATCTAATTTCACATAATACGTATGACGGAAGGTAGTTACTTCACCTCTACGTGGTATTTCAAATGTTTCATCCTGCAGACAAAAATGGGTATGTAATATGTAGACAGCAGTCCGTTAAGCTGTCATCCCTGAACAAACTCTCCTCGTTCGACCCGACCCCCCGCTCCGCCTCCAGTCCCCACTTAAAAACATTTAACGTACTCCAATACGAAGAAAGGCCCCATGCTAAATAAAACCCATCGATTCCCAACCTTACACAAACGAACTTATTACATGTTCAAACCGCTGCACGTTCCCCGTTGTTAAATCAGAATTGTTTAGATTTCTCGAAACTCTAGGATCTCACATGCATTGTCAAGCAAATTCCAATGCCTTCCAACGAGATACCTCGCTGATCCAAGTTTAAAATTGAGCATTGCATTGGAACTCGACCTTAACCTTCAACTCACGATCAGACACTGCTGCCGGTTATCCTCGAACCGTGTCATCCCCGTCGCGTCCTCTTTATCATTCCACCAATAAGCAAAGCAACCCTACTACCTAAGACTAAGACTAGAAAGTTCTGATTCTGACTGAAGTAAAGAAGGGTTCGCAAAATACCGCACCTTCAAACTTGCAGACGTGGAATTTGAGTATTTTACCTATTCTTCGCTTCTCTTTGACTACTGAAAGAAACTACAGTACGCTACTTCATTTCATCGTGTACGACCTTACCATGTCACCTCGTCCACGGCACGTTTTGGCTTCTTCTGTCTTCACCTTATAATATGTGGATCGAAAGAACCCGCGATCAATAGCACACCTGTTAAAGATGACTGAATCCTCTTGGTTATACCCGGTGTAACAGCATATTGCGGTAATCGCGTTGATACCAGCAGGGTAGTCGTCATACTTGATAAACCTTGCAGTTTTTGTAGTCACCAGTGGACGTTGTGGATAATGTAATATATGAGCTTCTGGATCGCTTCGATACTGGAAATTCGTCATATATATCCCAATGGCCTGCTTAGCCATGCCAGACTAGTAATGTAAAGCAAAGCAATTTTAAAAACACGCTCTGATTTGCACTACCAACAAGTCCTAAAATGTGGGAATGATAATTCTTGATATTACCTGATACGTATTTCGAGGAGACTGATTATGGTCAGGGAATGGAATTAAGGAAGCACATACCCCAAGTATCAAGGATGGATGAATTTCACAGTGAGTGTATGTAACTTTATAGGGAATGGGTTGTTCAGAATTGTTACTAAAAAAGGTTCTTCTACTTTTATATAAATCACAGGGAAACATGGCTATCATAGCTGTTTCCGACTCGGCGGCGTCAAGGAACTCGACGGCTCCATCTCTAATCAAATCTTTCCATCTAAAGAGCGCAAAACCCGTATTTCAGCATTGATTGAAGGTTAACGGCTGGCAATATTCACACTTTATCATTCATTAACGATGGTCCTTAGTCCTTACCCATAAGGATCTTGAGCATCCAGTAATCTTTTTAGTTGTTTTTTTCGCAACACTAATTCATTATTTTTAACAACAAAAAGTGGGCGAAAGCCTCTTCCAGAATCAGTTCGTATGCGTATTTCCTTAAATTCACACTCGTACGAAATCGACACTTCACTAGAAAATCCGTGATAACTACTAACATAATTACTATTTTCAAATTGCATCCTCAAACGCTGTCGCTCCGTCGTTTCGTCAAACTGCCGTCGGCATTTCTTCAAAGCCTGTACAAGCGAAGGAACTTTTCGAAGTGGACACGTCCCAAAAATTTCAGAGTCAATGATTATTTTCGTTTCCCTGAAACAGATGAAATGCGTACTCGAAAGTTTATTGCCTACTTTAGCTCCGGAACAACTTTTATGCAACACCTAGTATATGCATATCCATGAAGGTTGCTGATACAATTAAAGCAAATGCTGAAAACTACAAATCCTTACGTGGATAGCTTCTCGGGAAAATCTTCAATTGAATTATAACCAATCGTTTCAAGACAATCTATGACTGGCCCACTCCCGTACTCCGTGGATACTTCCGACATTACTGATAGAGATTTCAACAAACCGACGGTTTCCCCTTCCGGGGTATCCGACGGACATAAATAGCCAAATGCAGTTGTGTGTAGTTGTCGAGGGGCTGTCATACGTACAAGCCTGTTTACAGGCGAATTGATCCTCCTTAAATAGGATATTGTTGCGATTCCCGTCAGCCGATTCAATAGCTACATAAAGTGAGACTGTGTTTACCAGGACTTCTAATTTAGAGTACTCACGGAATAGAAAATTTGATATACAATACCTACCTGAGCTACTCCAACTCGACAAGGTGAGCCTCTCCGCTTATCGCCCCAGTTCCCGGATGTCATTGCGTAAAGTACACCACGCGTAACAAGCTTCTGTCTAATCACATTCTTGACGACGTCATACTTGGCACCTATTTCCAATCTCCTCGAAATGGCTAACCTGGCCTCATTCATTAGTGCTTTAATTTGGCTATGATTTAAAAAGGAAAAGACGAAAGAATTGGTGCACGTGTATCTAGTCAACTTGACTTCATTTACCATTAACGCGCAAACGGACCTTTTAAATAAATTTGCTAGCATAGGACCTGCAAGATCAAATCTTTTATTTTGCAAATGATCCCTGTCATCACACGGAATCCTCCCGAGATACGCGTACACAAGTCGATTCACCATGTATCCAATATGATATCCTTTTAAACGGTCAGAGATCCGGTCTTTCCCAAGCGCAGGTAAAACTTCGTCACTTATGATGTCTTCACCATGAGCAATTACTTCACTTATCGTCGTTCCCGGTTCTTTAATAGCTCTTGATCCTTATCAAATTTTAGATATGCCAAGTTACTTATTACCACAAAGATAATATAGAAAGAAACCAGGCAAGAATGTATGCGCAATAAGAAACCTCGAGATACAAAATAATATATATATTATGCACACCTATGTAATGAAGGGCATCCTCTTCTGTGATTACGTCTTTAGCTTCTACATTCTCCATTGTTGCTCGTAAAGCTTCATGAAAATCTACATCATCAGATTGAACTAAAAATGTTTCCCACACTTCTGCAACCGTAATAAAGCCTAAAGCTTTGAATAAAATAAGAAGTGGAACGGGTGTTCGAACGGTTGCAACTGTGACAATTAATCCTGGTCTAGATCTAATGTATTGTTTCGACGCATTCTTCCTAACTGTGAAGGAATGCAAACTTTTTGTTTTAATTTTATTCTTTCCGGACTCTTTTTCTCCCTTTCTGTAACCTAATGGTCGATTTGTATCCTTAAACGTCTGGTAGGACTTGGGATTTCCAGGAATGTGTATCCATAAAGCAGAAACCTTTTCCGTACTGGAATTACTAGTTGAACGAATCTCGCACTCATACTGATACTTCGAATCACACATCGGTTTAAATATAAACAATTTATTATTTGCCGGCTTCTCTTGGGTTACTATCACCTATCGGAAAAAAATTAATGAGTATCAGAAAACGAAAATATTAATCCTCACAAAATATTTAGCATAAAACTTTACAATACAATTAACAAAGTGCCAGTTTCTAACGAAGAAAGTGCCCCTGATGAAAACCACGTAGAGACAACTCACTCAGTCCATATACGTTTTATAGAGAATTCTTTTCTCATTCAGCGTCTATTCATTTTCCATGTGCTTGCTGAATACACGAAAAACTTTCAGACTCAAATTAAAAGCATTGAATATTATTTCCGCCAAGTTTTTACAGATTCCGAGTCAGCAAAAAATTTCTCTACTAACATAGTATGTACTGAATTATCTCTACGAGACTTCACCGGGGGTACCTTCCGTGCAAGTAAGTGTTAAACATTTATATATTAATATATCCTCTAAAATATTTGTTAAACATAATGAACGCATTAATACCACAAGTAGAACGAATTACTTTTTCCTTTCCATTGATTATAAAGTATCCACCTGGATCATCCGGATCTTCTAAATAAGAAGCCAGTTCCCTGTCGCTTAATCCTTTTAAGCGGCAGTACTCACTCTTTATCATGATAGGTATATCTGCGATAGGAACCTTATGATGGACTGCTTCGCTCGTAATCGTTTCATACCCTGCACCATCCACACTTTTGATTGTATGGCGTACGTCAGCATAAAGTTGCGAGGAATATGTCAAGTTTCTAGTCCTGGCTTCATGTGGAAATAATGGAAACATTCGTCCATCTGGAGAATGATAGATAATGTCGCGTTCCAAATACGCAGACACTAATTCTATCGAATGAGATACCTAAATACCAAACACATTACGAAGAATAATTTCAAGTAGTTTCTTGCAGACAAATATGCGGATTTCGACAAATCCTAGCCTAGGCATTTAGAAGCATTCATGAACCTCAACGTCACAACCACAACACAATCATCACATCACATCTTGACCTTGACATATCGTTACTAACAAACCTTGAGCATTTCACTATGACGGTCGTCCACCGAAATCTTTCCGCAATTAACAACAATGGAGGGTAGCGTCTGCTTCATAAATGTGTTAAAGGATGATATAGCCTGAGATTGTAGACCTCGGTTCTGAACAAAATACGAATCCACGACATCCCATACATGATCCCGCAAATCCGCTTCACTCACTACTGCAGAATCATCATCATCGCCATCTTTCCCACTTACCACCGACTCCCCCACCCCGACCGCTCCGAATGGGACACTTGGAACTTCTACTTTCGCATGTCAGAAGGGAAAAAGTTAAACATAGATTACAATACAATTACATACAATCCTGCTGACACTTATCCAACCCAAAAATTAACTGATGGGGGAAAAAGCCGTATATATGTATATAAAAAATTCAATACCACCCACGTTTACGTTTCCCTTTCGTTCGTTTCCTCTGGCCCATGCTTATCCTCGTGACGTCAATTAACAAGTTACTCAATGTTTAGGAAGTACTTTTGACTTTTATGCGAAGTTAAGTTGACTTTTTTAATCCTTTTGATCTGTCAACTCTGGCTTGCAAGAGTGTTCGTTCACCACGCCACGCCATGCGTCACCTTGCACCACAACCACCAACTCTGGTGAATGAATGAAGAAAAATGCCAGCAAAATGACTGTCTGACTCTTTCGGCTTACATGTATCGGAATTTGGAATTTTGTAACGAAACGTATTTGA
>JAANSN010001847.1:0-28964 GCA_036850665.1 Dicranocentrus wangi | reverse complement strand
TCCACTTTCAGCCCTCGGAAAAATGTTTCTACCATTTTGGTTCGACAAGGAAGGAACTGACCTTTTCACCCCGGATCCTTTTGAAAGAGACGGAGATATGGACTCCCTCCGGTTCCACAACTGCACTCCAACTCCAGAACGAATTATGAGCCCAGACAAAGTTATGACAATTTTGGAGAAAACATAAAAAAATATTTTATGCTACCCAAAAATGCAACAACGCCGGCTGATTCATCAATTCTCAACCTTCTTGCATTTTCACCGTGATTAATTAGTGGGGGCTTGAAAAGTGTTCATTAGCAGCCCATTCCTCGGGAATGCACTTCTCTCCACGACTCATCCTGTAGCTCTAGCTCACTCAATGTGTTCATATCCCCAGCAGATAACCTTGCTATCTCCGTTGATAACCTTTCGTCATGAAAATAGCTGCTGCTGCGTAGAGTGTAGTCCACAAACGGAGTAGGTTTTGTAAGTCCACATTGGAGTAGACATATGCAACAAGAATTCTGCTGTTACAACTCTCTCGTTTTCCACAAAACGATAAACATTTCTCAAGGCTAAATCCACACAAAATGTAAAGAAAAAAGGAATATTAATAATTTAGACTCGGTTGCTATCAACTGGCAATCAGTCTCTGAGTCGTTTTTGTCACTTGTCGCTCTCGCTCGCTCCTTTCCTTTCCGCCTCAAACCTAATTTTTGTTTATCAAAAAAATTAAAAAATAAATTTTCTTGCCAACTCATAAGGATAAATAAAAAAGTGTAGCTGTGGTGGTGGCATTGCGTGGCATTGCGTGGCATGGCGGAGGGAGATGTGAGTTGTAGATGAAATTCGTCTCCATCACGAGACCAGCCTTTCCACCATCAATTCCCATCCGAAGCTATATCCTTTTCGCTCGAGGACACACTTTTTCCCTGTCCACATCATCACAGCGATCATCATCGTCGTCATCATCATCATCCTGAAAGTTGAAATTCTAGCAAATCGGGTTTAATTTCATTAAACACGGAGGAATCATGGGCATTTGCAGCAGGAAATCCTTAATCTACCAAATTTTTTTGTACTGCCTCCTCCAATCCATTACGCCACGACGCGACGGGGAAGACGACGTTCATTCCCCAATGAAAAATTATTTATGCAAGAAGGCGAGAAGGAATTTGTTTACATGGATTGATATGCAGAAAATCCGATATTTTTTACAACCCCAAAACCTCTGTTGGTGGATTAACCATGCAGCATCTCAGGCATGTCCTGAATTGAAAATTGGACGAGCAAGTTCAGTTCACACATAAAACGCACGCTACGGCATGGCATGCCGGTGGCTTAAGATGAAACGAATTTTTGTAGTAAAAAATGTGAATTTTTTGTACATAATCAACCACTCGCCAGCGGCTTTTGAAAAGCTTCTTTTTTCACTTTAAAGTTTACTTTTGTGGTGGGCACATCGGCTCAGGCTGAGGCTCATCTGCTCCGAAATGTAATCGTGACATAAAAGGCCGACGTAATTGCAAATTTTTCCAAGAAATGCTTGAAAATGGAGGAGGAAGGAAGGAAACGTACTGCGTCTGCCGAGATAGATTATAGCTGAGAGAGATGCACAAAAAAAGAAAGTTTTTTTTCTTCCTTCGGAGAAAAGAGCAAGAAGAAGAGAAGACAAAGATGAATGCATAATTTTGAGATGATCCTGCTTTTACAGCGATATTGAGGAGAGAACAGAAAACCACCGGCTACCCACGAGCAAGCTAACGTATTGCCGTAAGCAAGCCACAAAAGAGGGAACTCGCGGTGGTGGGCACACATATGGTGCGGTGGTGTGGGCTCCATTATATCATCCGCACAATACACCACTTTTATTCCCAAAAACTCATTCACGCGTTCTCTCCACGAGATAGAGGACGAGGAACAACAGCTCACAGAAGACCAAAGCAAAAAGAGAGAAAAAACGATCGTGCTGAGTATTATTGGGCTGTAAAAAAAAGATGTGTAATGAAGTGTAGGCTATACACAGCTTCTTCTGACTCAAGTCCTGCATGGACTGACTGAATGCTCAATGGGAGCTCACGGCTCACGTAAATTATGAAAATTCCATGAAGTCAAAAATCAATCAAGTTCCAAACAACTAACGTGCGTTTTTTAGTATTGCACAAATATCACGATCACGGGCAACTTGCCAAGACGCAAGGATTTAATTGTCGATTGTGCTTTTCATAATGTACGACAAAAAAAGATGATGCGGTGGTGAAGTCTATACGGTGGTATCTATATACGTATACTTATACTTATGGGATGAGAGTGTGAAGTGTCTCAACTCAAAAACTGACTACTTTATTTTAGTTATTGCGGCTGATAAATCCGCATCATATTGTTTCAAGGAATTTTGGGGAAAATGCTCCGCATTTTTGTTTATCACACGGATTACGCTAAATTTAGCATTAAGGAGAATGTTGATGCTTCTTGTTCAGTTAGAGATTCTTCCTTTCCCCCTTTCTCCTCTCATTTCTCCGTCTAACTTGACTTAATATGGTGGTGGTGGTGGCGTTTGTCTAGTGCCAGGTGGGAATGTGAGGTGGAACATAAAAGATGGAAATTATGCTGGATGGAATGTGTGCCGAGTAAGCAGGGAAGATGCCAAATGTGCAGAAAAGAAAAATTAAGCCCAAAAGAAGTAAATGGGTTTTGATGAAGAAAGGAGAAGGATTCTCTGGGGAAATGTGAGGAGAGGAGGATGGAGCAACCGATGAGGACTCACTCGCTCGGCGAGGCAGGGTGTCAACGGGAAATATACGACGAGTGCATGAGGTGTATAGCTGTTGTGTTGTTGTGGCGAGATAATGAAGAAGATGAAGATGATGTGATGGGGCTGCGTGCTCTACTGATTGGGAGCTTGATTGCACTTTTAATACATTTTACTTTAGAGCTCGCTCTAGAGCTGTCCTTTTGGAGCTGCTCTCTATCCCACTCTTCATATTATGCAAACTACAACCACATTTTTACTATTTTGATGCTTTCGGTTGCCTCTGCTGAATCATCAGTTGAGCGAGTTGCAGGTGCAAAATATAGAAAACTAACTATGCGAATTTGGTAAAAATTTTTTTGCAAAAATGCACTTTGCTTTGCATTCAAATTTCAAATGCGATAAGTATAATACTTATATCCATTGAGATTCATCGATAGGAGGACACTGTGAAATACCTGAGAATCGAATCGTAGGATCTGATGCAGGTGCGAGAATGAGAAGATATGAAAACTGAGCATTGTCATCCCGCAATGGTTACAAGTTGAGACACGAGCAGAGCAATAAATAGGTAATTAACAAGCATTAAATCAACAAACCTAAGCAGGTGCTTTTCTGTGACTTAGTAATAATGGAGGTAAAAGAATAAACCTAATTGTGATTGGTCGGGTCGTCAAATACAAAATAAATCTTCTTGAGCAAGGTATAAACCTTCAATTGACAATAATGCTAAAGGTAAACTTATTTTCAATCTGAGCCACTCAATTATTTCTTCTTTCTAGTCAAGCAACAAACGACAAATGAGCTCAGTCTTGGAAATACTGCGCGTTTTATAGGGCACCTTTGCGACATTTCACAATAGGATTGGAACGACAGAANCGACATTTCACAATAGGATTGGAACGACAGAAAGAAGGTGAAATCCTGTTCTTTCCAAGAATCTGATAATCGCAGACAGAGTAGCTCATTGTGCTTTGTGTTTTATAATTTTAATGGGGTGTTGGTTGGAGTCATTGAGGCTACTTTGCTTGAGCCAGTTGAACATAACAATAATTATATCCTCCATTTGCATAATAATAATAATACATATATCCGTGTTTGCATTTTGTTTTTACAACAATCATTTTGTCAGATGAGCTCAAAGTAACATTCGTATCTAGTACCAGATCTGCAGTCGAAGTATCATCTCGAACCGTTTTAATAGCAACGCAAAACGCAACCCAACAAAAAATCAGGTAAAGTTAACAAACGACGACGAAGGAATGAGTGAAAAATGAGCTGAATGATGAGAAAAACCTCTTTTATATCACAGCTCCGTCGTTGAGTGACATCACCTTTATTCAATCGCCAACATTCTGCACAAATTCCAAGAATAGCAAACAATAGCAAAATGGCAAACAATGGGCAATAAATGAATATTTGGTCATTTGAATGGCTTATTTGTCTTTGGGTGACAAGTTTCATGGTTTTTAGGTGCTAACTTGACAAATGACGCTGTACTTGTCGGTGCACGAGACGTCCCACATGGCCAACCCGTCCATGGCGTTGCAAGACGTTCGAAGGCATCTCCTGTTCCCGTCCCCCTTCACTGGGCGGTTGGGAGCCCAGTCGAAATATGTCAGGTTTCGCCCAGTGGTGATGGAAAAGAAGTTGTTTGGCGTTTGGAAGGCCACCCCGTCGATCCAGTACCAGACGTATCCCTGGCAGGAATAGGGCTCAACTATGGCGTGCTGAGCTTCCGACTCGATTGTCGCGATTCGGTAGCCAGCCGAATTGCACTTGATGAGGGCGTCTTGGTAGCTCATGTTCTCATTTTGGGCAGCGTTCAGTGGTCTTAACAACACTTTCCCTTCCACCGTGCCAATAAACTCGAATCCAGATTTGACTTCGATGGGCGATTGTGCCGGAGACGAGAGAGCGATCGCTGCGAATGAACCAACAAACATTGCAAGCATTGAACTGCAAACGGTTATTGTCAGTAAGGCGACTTACCGATAAGCGACGCTGCAACAATCGTTGAAACTAGTTGGAACATGATGATGATGACTTTTCCTGAGGAAATTGATGAGGTCCGTTTGGTTCAGGCGAGTCAAGTGAGAAGAATAGTGGAATGCTTATGGTTATGCTACTGCGGAGCGTATAAGTACCTGGAAAATGAAATTACCTGATTTGTTTTGAGCGTAATGGCAATGACGACCAAGTTGGAAGTGGGTCCGAAGTTCCAAATGCCCTGCTCAACTTGACATGCTGAAACTAACCAATAAAAATGTTGTAAAATCCGAAATATGCAGTCAAGTGACTCTTTCTGATATCTTGCCTTGTAATTGCATCACTTTTAATCATGTATTCATGTGAACTCACTCATGTATGGACAGATAAATGTCAAGTGTTATTCATTGATGCTATCTCATCTATCTAACATAACAATCGGGTGTACTAGTCTTTGGAACATAATGCGAAATGCGTCACATTTAGTTAGTACAGATTTTTTGTCAAGTTCATCCCAATTGGAAGACAAAAAGTATTTACCTGTAAAATCTAATAGGCAATTTAAATATTGACCAAACTTATCTGGAAACGAGGATCTCTCAAGACAAGCCAAAGAACAACACATTTAAAAATGATATTTAATTTTTTTTCAGAATTGTGTCATCATGAGTATGAGTATGAGTATGCTGTGTGCTGCTGTATTGAGTCGTGACAATGCAGATGCACTTGTTATAAATAACATACACAAATGGCAATAGTTAGTGTGGGTTTACCAAAAGAGCAACTGTGTAAACCTACATTTATTGTGCAAGCAGTATAGGAGAATCACCAGAAACCATCTGTATATCATATCAAATATATTATTATGTCTTTGTGTTACGAAATGAAGAGAGCTACATTTTAACTTCACAAATGACACTGTACTTGTCGGTACACTGCACATCCCACATGGCAAACTCAAAGGCATTGCAAGAAGTGCGAAGACACATGTTTCCATAACTGGCGGCTGTTGGACGTCCAGGCGCCCAGTCCACGTAGGTCAGGTTCCTGCCCGTGTTGATGGAAAAGAAGGTGTTGCTGCTGGGCGCTTGGAAGCTCACCCCGTCGATCCAGTACCAGACGTATCCGGCACAGGAATACGGCTTAATGACCTGGTGCTGAGCGTCCGACTCGATGGTCGCGATTTTGTAGCCAGCGGAACTGCACTTGATGAGTGCGTCCTGGTAGGTGAGCTTTTCATTTTGCGCAGCGTCCACCGGTCTCAGCAACACCTTTCCCTCGACTGCTCCCAAGAACTCGAACCCCGATTTCACTTGGATGGGAGAGTGTGCCGGAGAGGAGACCGCGAGAGCTGGAATGACAAGAAAAAAATAAATATTTCATGCGTATTAAAGAGAATCAAAATCTCAAAAAGTAAGTCAAAGATTATACCGACAAGCGACGCTGCAAAAATGGTGGAAAATAGTTGGAACATTGTGAATGATTTTTAATGTGAAGTGATGGGAGCTCTTATGTGTGCTAACAGAAACGAAAGCAAGTGGAAAATGGGAATGATCCTTTGAATGCCAAAGCCAATTAGCTATATATATACTTGAAAAACACTCTGCATATCAGTTTGTCCGTGTCCATCAACTCGATCATTGACATTAACAGCCAATTAAATGATTAAAAAACCCGAATGGCCACCTAATTTGTATCAAATATTGCTCATGCTCACTCATGTTCGTCAGTTATCGATAGATCATTTATGATCGTATTGCGTATTATTTGCTGTGTGCATTGTTAATGTACCTTACAATTAGATATTACATGTCAAGTTCACAATCCGAAAGACTAGCAATTTTTTTGAAGTCGCAAAATATCTGGTATTATGCTTCTGTTCTGAGAGTGAATGAAGAGTGAAACAAACGCATTGAAACGAAAATGCACTTAGCATGTACTTAATAAACTTAAAAATCAAGAGTGCAGCTATGCAGGTTTAATTTAAACGAAATATATTTATTATAACGCATCGTACAAAAACGACATAAAAAACCCGAATGGCCACCTAATTTGTATCAAATATTGCTCATGCTCACTCATGTTCGTCAGTTATCGATAGATCATTTATGATCGTATTGCGTATTATTTGCTTTGTGCATTGTTAATGTACCTTGCAATTTACAATTAGATAGTATATGTCAAGTTCACAATCCGAAAGCCTAGCAATTTTTATGAAGTCGCAAAATATCTGGTATTATGCTTCTGAGAGTGAGTGAAGAGTGAAACAAACGCATTGAAACGAAAATGCACTTAAAATGTACTTAATAAACTTAAAAATCAAGAGTGCAGCTATGCAGGTTTAATTTAAACGAAATATATTTATTATAACGCATCGTACAAAAACGACAATTATACTTATTATTACAACGCCTTAAATTATTATTACAGTTCGCTCGAAGACAATTTTTGACATAATAGGTAACGCCCAATAATTTAAAACTTGTGGCTATACTTCACTTCACTTATACTTAACTAATTAGTTCACTTCATTATGTACGCCTGGATATAATAGCACAATACGGCAATGGCAACACACCCACCAACAATAAAAACAGGGTATAAGCCACAGGTCTGCAAGTTACCACCTCCGCAAGCAAACAAGGTCTTACCAAAGCTGATTGGACATCCGCCGGATGACTGCTCTCCAGCTTTTGTTTTGGCTTCGCCCTCTTGGTCCTCATCAGCAGAAACTCCGTCTCCAGCCTTTATCTCCTTCCCTTCTTCCTCTTCCGCTGGAGTCTCCAAGAGAGCTGCGTTGTATTGCGCTTGCGCCACCGCCTCCAAGGTCCGGATCTCCTCGAGAGGGATAGGAAACCACTTGTCGATGTAGCAGAAAAGCTCACGATGATGCAATGTCATGGCTCGGAGAACCCCATTTTGTAGTCGCTTCTCGGCCAAATATCCTAGGCCTGGGATCTTGAACTGGATCTCCACCGCGATGTAACAGGTCATGCAGGGCTTTGTTGTGGTCATCCAATTCGGTCTCAATGGACCTCGGCCTGTTTCCTCTGACACGAAGAGGGCTGGATCCTTGCCGTCGCGGTAATCGTCGGCTGACACATTTCCGGCAATGTCGATCTCGACCACTTCTCTCTTCGCGAGCATATGCGCCGGTAGGTTGAGAGCATTCTCCAATTTTCCATTTCCCGGAAGGTAGATCGCCTCAATGACCATTTCGTAGGTCGACTTCATGTCCAAATTGGATGACACTGAGCGGTAGTACGGATAGCCTTCCCAAGTCTCGATTTCCGTGATCTTCATCGAGCCAGAGAGGATCCCCTCCAGGAATCCAACGAAGCAGTTGAGCGCATGGGTGATCACGTTGCTATTCGATGAACTACAAAAAAGCGAAAAAAGTTACAGTCAGAGGATAAGAATCGCTATATTATGCTTATTTATGAGCATAAGTTTTACATTGTATACATATTTTAAAAAATAAAAAAATAAAATACATACATGCTTCCATAACGCTTGATGGAGTGTTCTCCATCGCAATTTTCCGGAAGGTCCAAACTCTTTCCAAAATATGGGATCGCTCTGATCGGCGCTGATTTCCGTGATCTTCATCGAGCCAGAGAGGATCCCCTCCAGGAATCCAACGAAGCAGTTGAGCGCATGGGTGATCACGTTGCTATTCGATGAACTACAAAAAAGTTACAGTCAGAGGATAAGAATCGCTGTATCATGTTCATCTATGAGCACATGCAAGTTTCGCATTGTGTACATATTTTTAAAAATAAAATAAAATACATACATGCTTCCATAACGCTTGATGGAGTGTTCTCCATCACAATTTTCCGGAAGGTCCAAACTCTTTCCAAAATATGGGATCGCTCTGATCGGCGCTTGTATGACCAATTCCTCTGGGAAGTCGTTCTCCTTTAGTTTTCGCACGACTTGGGTGTCCATTTTCAGCTTTTCCATCCGGTGCCACTCTCGAGCTCGTTGGTACTGCAATGCAAAAATGCAACCAGTAAAATATTGAATATTGTATAACATTTCAAATTGATTTTAATTTTGGAAAGCTGCAAATGAAAGTGAAACTTACCTCCTCCACCGTCATGGGCATCACCACACGACTGCAAATAAAACAAAAAACAAACAAAATCATTAATTAAATAAATTAGCTTAACATCAGCTGATAGACGGAGATGCGATACCCACATGACACACTGAAACTCATGTAAAACTTGACATTTCACTTCAAGTAGTAGTTTATGATAGGATGGATTAAAAATTCCTAGTTTATAACTTACTATTCTCGTAAAATGGTCATCTTGAAACTCGTGGTAATAAACTACCTCCGACTCCTCTCTTCTCTTTTGTAAATTCCTGCGTGGAGTTTAAAAACACTGGTAAAAATACTTCCACAGCTCTGGGGTCTGGACTGGAACACCGCAAACCGGAACTCGTGCAATCAATCAAAGTTTGGCTACCGAGAAATTAACAGCCCGCAGTCAATCAATATCAATCCCAAAATCCCAATTCCCAACCCAATACGTAAATCCAAAAATTCTTTGATTTTTTGAGCCACGCACGCAGAGACAACTGATGACAGGTGATAAGCCAGAAAGTTGCTATGGCATTGTTATGACCTTGACCTGCTATATCCCCTTGCTGACTTCCCTTTCCCTCCATCTCCATCCCTCCCTCCCTACCCTGTCGGTCGGCTGTTTTGAGTTTCTTATTTCCCTTCAAATATGCATGCATGACCTTGAAACACGAGCCACCCTGGTCCTGGCCATTCCTTTGCTCAACAATTCCCCCGTAAAATATTGATGAACATGCTGGATGGAGGAATGGTAATTGAAAGGGGGAACAATACACCACTGGAGAATTAATTGAGTGAGAAACCCCACGACTTTCATCCTTGATTTCCTCCGATCAAACGGGATGCATGGGTGGGTGATGCGGTGGTCCATTCCTTTGCTCAACAATTCCCCCGTAAAATATTGATGAACATGCTGGAGGATGGAGGAATGGTAATTGAAAGGGGGAACAATACATCACTGGAGAATTAATTGAGTGAGAAACCCCACGACTTTCATCCTTGATTTCCTCCGATCAAACGGGATGCATGGGTGGGTGATGCGGTGGTTGCTCATGATGATTTCATGATCGTGAGAAGTGATTACAAAACACAAAAAATCTCTGCCACGCAGTGCAAGCAACTGTAAGACTGCCACCGGACCATTACACATTTATACCTAATCCGTATATATGTATCTGTATTCCGTATTCTGTATATACAGAAGCTTTCTCTCTCGGAGCATTTGCTTAAGATCTGATTCCGACTCCTTGATCTCACCCTCGCCCTCGCCCCACATCCCCAACTCGTATTAAAGAGTGACCCATGTTGACCAAGATCAGTCTGATCCTCATATACTCCATGCGGGATAATCAATATGATAATTCATAATAATTCTCTGTATGTGGCTTCATTATACCTTCACTCATTCAGTCATCCCATCTTCCCATCCCATATTATTACTCCATCTCGCTTCCCCCCACGAACCCCGCACGCCGACTACTCCAACTACTCCTCCAGCTCTCTTTTAATCCAATTTTCCAGCCCGACTTTGAATCATTTATCAAAAAGCCCAGCCACATTACATAATACATATATAATTTTTTTCCTAAAGTTGATTGCAACTTTCTCAATAAGCGGGTTTTTGAATAAAAGGTTTCAGAAATGACTTTGATGATGGGGACGATGATGATGATGATGAGGTACGCAACTACAAAGGGACGAAAGAAGAGCAACGTCAACCTTTAAAAAATGTGCTCGGATCTTCATATCTCTTTCGTGTTCATTCAGCCCTTTGGAGTTGGAGTGGAGAGTAGAGAGATGGTGAGCAAGATTGGGACAAGATACAGATCAGCAGTCTCATCATCATCATCTCTCGTGTCTTTAAAGATCGGATCAATGCCACGACAAAAAAAATCATCTCCGACGACCATCAACATCAACTATCAACCATTCCATTCTCCTGCTTTGTATGCATAACAAACCAAAAAAAAGAGTAAAAGCTTGCGTTGCGTAACTCTCTCCTCCGCTTCGCTTTTTTCTCCGTCATCATAATACCAACATTAATAATAATTTCTACAACAATAAAAATATTCAAGTTCAAGAGCATCCTGAGCATCATTTCATAATATCCTGATGAGAAAGAAGAGCAGAGGAGAGAAGGAATAACATGGTCGTCGTACGTATCGTCAAAAGGAACACGGTAAAGGCTGGTCATCTTCTCCACTTTTTCTTTGAAAGATTCGGAATGGAAATTGCATTTTATTTCGTGGCTGCATAACTCCTGAACTCCTGATACTCCTGATATGATGTGGATGTGAGTGAGGGTAGTGGTGCTGGTGGGTAGGTATGATTGAACTATTTTTTGTGGTTTTTCCTTTTGAGTAGTCTTCCTATCCTTCTCAAACTATTAGTCATGTTGATGATGAGAAGAGGAACACAAAAAAGGACTTGGTTGCATTGCACATCTTCTCCTTTTGCCTCCTTTTCATTACGAGTTTTAAGAGTTTTTTTACGTTAGGTTTTGCCTCTGCTTTGCCTTTTGAATACTTACTACCTGGGTCAATTTTTTGCCTTCGACAAAAGTTACAACAGTGTAGTTGGTGGTGGTGGTGGGGCGATACAAGGTGGACTTGAGAGGGTAAAGTCATTTCATTTTTTTTGTTGAGTTCATCATCATCACATCATATACTTATGTATCATATAACCGTGCTCATAACAGTCAATATTTTTTTCTTCTTCTTCTTCGTTTGGACTCACAACTCATCTTTTTCTTCCGAGCTGGATGGATGGTTAGAGGAAAAAGATTAATGATCGATTGTTTGTGTGGATGAGGTATGCCATGTTTTTAGAGGATAGAGCTGTGCGGGGTTCAGATTTGAACACTTGAAGATTGACTCGGACGGAACTACTCCGTTGAATGCAGGAGGAATGAGGAATAAAAGCGAGTGTTGGAAGACGCACCTTGAGGGATCTCTTTTGAGACCTTGGCAATTGTTGCAAACTCCAGGGTGTCCACACAGTTCCTTGGGTGGGGGTCCCTTCACTTTCAAAGTTTCAAAGGAGAAGGGGAAAATATAAATCATTGGCAGTCACCTTTTAATACGCCCGATTAGCCGAGTACAGCGGGAGAAGAAGCTCTTTAATTCCAAATCTTATTATATTTTTTTAGTAAGACGAGCTCAAAAGGATTCAAAAGGATCGGAGAATAAATACAAAAAAATAAATTTTATTTTACTACTATAACTTTAGAATTAAAAATTGAATTCAATCGAGCATGGAATGATGAAGCTTCGTCATTTGAAATAGGTGTGGATCTGGATTTGGATTGTGAATGCATATAGCGAATAGTGTTACTTCTGCAAAAATGCATCAAAGGTGAACCCACCCATGAGTTCTTTGAAATATGTCAAGGTGGTGTCATCCACCCAGTCCACGCAGTATCCAGTATAGGATGGGAATGGGTGGAATTATTATTTTTGCCAGAAAAGAAGCCAAAAGAGAGTGAGGGAGAGAGATGCACATTTTTAGTCGCTCCTTGCTCAGGTTTCAGGTGAGGTGGAGGTGAAGACAGAAAAACAGGGGAGTTGCATTGCAAGGGTTTTTATATTTAAAAGAGGGTAAACCACATCCCGTTCGTTCGTTCGGTGAGAGACGAGTACCAGAGAACCCTTCCTTTTGGGCATTCAGTCAGGCAAGGCAAGCAAGTCCACGAAGAACAGAGAGGTGACCACAAGAAGCAGCTCAGCAGACAGATTGAAATGCTGGGCTGCTGCTCCTGTCGCGTCGTTGTCGTCGTGAGTGAGTGAGTCTTTTCTCTCTGAATCTGATACTCCACTCCTGATACTCCTGATACTCCCGATACTGATGACCATGACCACAGAGGCACGTACAACTCGTAAAAGCAAGCATGCATTATTATTGTGCGAGCAGAAGTCGGACAAATGAGCAACACAAGAGAATAATAGCCAACCTGACCGGGTATATCTAACCTAATATCATGATCATGATGTTGTATATCGTATCCTAATCCCTCCACAGAAAGAATCACGCACGGCATGTACGTACCTAAGAGGATTAATACTATTTGTTTTCTGCCTGCCTTCCTCATTTGCTCGTCGCGGAATGGAGTAGCTGTTGCAGTGCCAACAGATTGGGCACCTTGTAATTACGTAACGGGAACGGGATGCTTGTAAACAGTCCACATTTTGTTATACGGAATCCGACACTATTCCGCATGTTATATTTCAATTTAACAGAAACAACAGAACATGCTCGGCTGATATGTTTGCATTTGCATGGACTAAGTTCTTGTAGCTATTGCGTAATCTATCATGGAAAATACCTATTTAATTAAGAGGGCATTGCAAACTGTTTTTAAACTTGCATCAGATTTTGTGTTCATCAAAGAGCTACACTCAAGTGTTCATAATTAATCCCCACGTGCCCAATGCCAATGACAGGTTATAATTGCTGTCACCAGCTTGATTTGAAGTGGACAGTGGACACCTTCAAACAGAAAAAGTATAAGATAAATATTATGTTGAACTGGTAAAGGAAAAGTGGAATAACTTGGCAATTAGGGCTTAACATAGGTACTCCATGATAGTCCATTCATTCCAGCAGCTAACTCGATGAAATTCCCGTCGCTTTTAATTCAATCCCTGGAATGAAATATAGATCCAATAAATCATTTGTCTCAATCCTGCAAGGAATTTGATGTGGTCTGATACTTATCAACTGGCTATACTTGATTACAAGAACTGACACCTTAATTAAAGTTCATGAACGGACAAAGCGGATTTTGAAGCATTTTATGAAACACAGGCCATCAATAACGCCAACGATTCTGACGACCTGACCGTATAATATTATGCACTCTCACTCTCTCTCTGCTTGAGGATAACTCCAATCCAACGCATTTCTCTAGGTTTGAGCCATAATCACACAGCTCTCATCAGTTCGAAAAGTATTCACCATGTTCCATTCCAACTATTTTCCACCATTATTGTCGGTAAGACGCTGCACGTTAAGTTTTTGTATTTCCTTTTTCTTGCCCCCGGCGTTAGCACTAATATCGTCTCCGGCACCTGCTGCTGCTCCCATCGAACTTCGAAGTCAAATCTGGATTCGAATTCATGAATACAGTAGTGAAGCGTTGGTAACACTGGTAGACCAATCTGAATACCTCACATACCATAATTTCATCAACTGGGGTTCCGGGGGCTGCAGGATCGCGACAATCGAGTTTGAAGCTCAAAACGATATCATTAGGCGGTACTCATGTGAGACATACGCCTGGTACTGGAAACTGGATCGACGGGGTGACACTCCAATCGCCCAAAACGTCTTCGTTTCCATCACCTGTGCCAGAAACCTGACGTGCTTCGACTGGGGTGGTGGACTTCCAATAGAACCTGCCGTATCTGAAAACGTACATTCGTACATCTTGCATTATTGCCTTGAATATCCCATTCCCATCCAGGTCAAAGGGTTTGAGTTCCTGGGCCCAGTCGAAGGAAAGGTGTTACTGAGACGGTGGACGCTCCGCACAATCTCTTGTACCAAGACGCCATCACCAAGTGCAACTCGGCTGGCTGCAGAATCACGAAGCTCAGCAACTCAGCACCAAATCAGCACCAAGCACGAAGCTCAGCCCTATTCCTGCCAGGACTACGGCTGGTATTGGATAGACGCAGACGGACACGGAGTGAGCTTCCGGACCCCCTCTGACACATTCGTTTCCACTTTCCTTCAACCTAGCAATTGGAGTCTGAATGAAATGCATGGTTACCGTTCCAACTCTCCGTCTTTGTCAATATTCAATGAGTGAACCTCTAAATCTTGATCTGAACTTAAAAAGTCTGCCTCTTGTAAAAAGGAGTTAAATTTTGAAATGGGAAGCAGCATGTGGAATCGCAGTGTCTCTGCGTCTTGGGTCTCTGTCGTGGCCGTATTGGCCACAATTTTGAGTCGGGTTCCAAGTTTGTATGGGCTAACCAGTGGACATTGCGCAATCGTCGGAGGTAGAATAAATACTGATGTGGGGGTGACCGCAGGCCATAACTTTGGGAATGTACCATATCCCTTGGACGGAACTCCCACTCCAACACTCTACTATTCTCTGGGGGCAGAAATATTTGCAAGCAAACACAGTCTCGCGATGAACGCAGCTACAGATTCGTATTGGTTCGCTCGCTGGCTACAACCGGTATGTCTAATCAATCATTCATAATATGTCTCATTTCATTAGCACCTTTACAATACCTAAAATTCCATATTTTGTAATTAATTGCATTATCATAACGGCTCCAAAGTGTTCAATGTTCTACTTGTTGATTTCCCTGTTGTATTTTATTGTACCAAAAAACTGAAAAAACAAATGGATGTTACACACGCACACATTTCGCACGGTTGGAATTATCAATGCTATTATGTTTTGCGTTATTTTTCAAATGTTTGATGATATAGGGACCGACAATAAATGACAAAGGGTGTGGATACACAGTGCAGTCTTGGTCGGACGGTCACATGTTCGTTCATTTATGTCCTGACATGGATAACCAACCTGTGGATATAAAAGTGTATGCCGTGCATGAGTTTAAGGAGGGGAGGAGACGCGTTCTCTCTGGGTGGCTTCATGCGGAGGTGGAACTAAAGACCCCAAACGATACAATCGAATGGATCTACCTGCAAATGCGGGATGAGTACTTCAACGCCATCGGGGAGTTCGTCGCGGAGGTGGCGGACCAGTGTCCCCCCACTGTCCCAGACAAGTTTGTTCAACACACCAAGTTCCAAGTTCTCCCTTGTACCGCCATCGGCCAACGCGAAGCGAAGGTAATAACTTTAATTTTGGTGTTAATTAGCAGATATGTTAAATGTGGCCACTCCTAACAGAAATAACCGATATTTAGTACTGCCAGTCGTAAACAATATTTCATAATTTCATTCAGGTGGCCACCGCCTTGTTTATGGTGAAGGCGGAAGAGCTGACGGAGAATGACAATAGGAAATATTTACCGAAGGAGGAACTGAAGACTGGTATCCATTTCACATGGCGCTACTCTGAGTACTGGTGCTCCAGACACCTCCAGATTCGGCCAGAGTGCGAAACAATTACCTGAACTACCATCATAGCAATAGCAAAAACTTGTCAGTATTATTAATTCATGTTGTTTGTTACTGGTGCGTAGTTTATTCATGCTGACGACTATACAGAAGAATAATTACGAAACACGCCTGCAATATGGTTTGCCTTACCGGGTATTGCGTAAGGCAGCAGAGTACTGGTTACGCCCTGCATGGTTTGGCGTGGCAGACATCCGGGTGCCTTCGTCCAAGTTGGTGTGCAACGAGTCCGTCATTGAGTTCAAGAACCAAAGTGGAAATGCTGGAAAGGTGTACACCTCTGTTGCACCGTGGCTAACCAACCAAAGTCATATCTACAAATATTTTGAAGACTACTATCAGGATTTTTATGAGCCACCTCCAGGTCGACTAAAAACAATGTTCAGCTGTCGCACGAATTACACGGTGCTTCAACAGATTCCAGATATAATATTCCCAAGATTGACTAGAATCAGAATGTGTAAATTGGGTTAAGCATTTACTTATACACCTAGAATGAAAGTTTAACCTTCGGAGGGAGGTGTATACATCTTAGAAAGCAGGGAGCAGCGCGTACACAGCTTCAGGGATGCAATTTGGACGTGTACAACAACGCATCGGAATTCGAAGGAATTCGAGGCAAGTTTCAGAAGTACGGCGACTATCGGGTCCAACTGATCGTGAACAGGACTGGTCAGTGCCAGGCGGAATGCATCTATCCTAGCAGCACCAACATTGATAAGATCAGTCACCTGCCACCATATCCGGATGACTTCCACGCAGTAGGACCAACCCTTCAAAACCTGACCACCTCCAAATCAAGCGTCGCACGATTCATTGTAAGTAGAACCCCTTCAGTTACACTTTCTAATACTTAAAATTACTCAATCAAGCGTCAGCAGGTGTGAAATTGTAATACAACGAAAACGATTCTTTGCTGGCAGCGCGGACGTCGATACCACGGGATCGTGTCAGTGTTTGCGACCATGTTCTTCACGCCCGTGTCCATCTTCTCGGCCCGCTACTACAAGGAGACATTCATGAAGTGGCAGTCTGAAGGATGTCACATTTGGTTTTGGGTTCGCTCGCCTTTGCATGCACTTCGCAGCGATAAACATACAGATCAGTATCACTACGCAAACGCTAATTGTCTGAAATTCGTGTTTTATTGTTTATGTAGGTCCACCTTGGCGCCATTCTGATGTCAATGTTTCTCTATCTCTCTTCCCTGAGTGCCCTCACACAGAGCATTTCCAATTGGGGGAGAAGTATGACCGATGCCGGACATTTGCACACTGGACTCGGTTGGTTATCTCACGGGATCTTCTTCCTACTGCTCATTCTCGGGGGATACCGCATGGGGGTCAAGCCGGGAAGCAGGGCAATGCGGATTATGATTATGACACTGCACTCCCTCCTCGGAATATTCAGTTACTTTACCAACAGTAAGCGCAAACGCATCTATTTATACCTCCTGATCTCTCGGAATGTCCCTTTCTCAATAAGTTTTTTGTTGTTGTGTTCTGTGTTTGTAGTTGGAATGATCGTCAACTCGATGATGATCCCGAATTCCCCTTCACTGAACCAGTGCAATGACATTGACGGCCTTCCCGAAGGGGTGTCCGCTGTCGCGATAATTGCTGTCAGTTGGCTCTGCATTGACGTTGTATTCCACATCGTCCTTACAGTAAGTCATGTTTCAATTCAATCCCCAAACCAACTCCAAATACCAATTGAGAAATAAATTTGGAAACGGGGTTCCAGCTACTGCAGTTTCTTCAGGATAAGCGTGTCGGTATAAAACGCGGCTGGTACTGTCCGATAATTCCGATTCTACCCGCAGACTCCCAGAAGGACTTCAAGGTTTGTAACATAATATTTTGACTAGCAAACAGCTCAATTAACATCTTGTATCGATATTCTCGTGACAATCTATTCTTTGTCACTTGCTTTAATTGTCGACAGGGTAAATCACTGAGGCAGGTTCTGTTCGGGATTTATGTCTGCTTCTCCTTTGGGTTCGCAATCAGCGCTGTCGGCGTTCTTGCAGCGAACGACATCACCAGCGTTTGCCAATTTGGCCCGATGAGCTGTAACACGTCGCAGCATCCCTTTGGGTGCTCCAACCTGGCTAAAAAGTTTGCTTCTTTGGTTCTTGAGGGGGATTGACCTGATCATTAAGCCAACTTGAACCTGTCCCTCTCAATTTACATGATAGTTAATTAATTACTAATGTAATTTCTGTCATGTCGTACCATACCATAATCTTATGCATTCGCCCCTTTAGAACTATGATTAATAATATTTTATTTGTTGAAATAAGAATGTAAGAAAATGGATTTTTAGCTAAACGTGTATGCTCTGGTTAGTTGTCCAGAATCATTTAGTCCGGCAGACAGTTATTCTTTCATCCATGCATGGTCAAAGTTTTGTTATTTGTTCAATCTAGCTAATCCTGCTATCCCATCCCAACTCATCCCAACCGGAATACTTGTGTAGGCACGTTGAGGTTGTGATGATGATGACGCGGGATGCTATATTGGAAAGATAAGAGCTGTGACAGGTTACAATCTACACAAATTTCCTTTATAACTTATAACTCTCCAGTATTGCAATGTCATATAAAACATTAGAGTTATCCTGAATAGATTCCAAATTAGACACCAATTAACACACATTTTTTCCCACAGAATGTCACAAAGCCATATCATCACAAAACAAAAATGGAGGGGCGACTCTTCCCATTTTATTAATATTTTTTCGCTAGCTCACATTCATCTTCTCTCATTTCCACATTATTTTACAACTCTGCTTCATTTGTATGCTCACATCGCGTCAGATTAAAGAGTGACACGAGGATGATGTGAAATTTGGATGATGATGAGGTGTCGGGGACATCACCATGCGCATATGCTCATATTTATTCTTCGTAAATGACAGAAAAATTCAAGGCTCATAATCTCGCCGGAGGAACTCAGAGATTTCAGCTGACAAAGAAAAGTCGGAGGAGCTCTGGCAGAAGAGGAACGTGTGAAAAAAATCCGTTTTGAGGAGAGAAAGAGCCGAGGAGAATGAATCAAGTGAGGGAAATATCTTCTTTTTTTGACAAGGTAATAATATAATACTCATAGTTCTGACTGCAGAGGAATTTGCTTTCTTAGAAACTGAATGAAGCGAAGCTATACTCACTCTATACACGGCAAAGCGTTCGGTCCTTCGGTTATCCCGTGCAGTCAGTCAGACCAAATCTGCATTTTCATCCTTTGCTTGAATGGAACAAGACAAAAGGGCGAGCGGAGTGATGCGATGTTGATGTGGAGGTAGAGCTTGCTTGGTAGTATTCAGTTCAGTAGTAGCGGTACCACCTGAAGATGAGATGGGTGATCACCATCCCCAGAACAAAGGTAGAGGAGCCAGATGCTCGATGTGCAAATGACACGGGTGCTTTGACCATTATACAATAAAAACTTGGTTTGTTTTTCATTTCTCCTTAAAGCTTCCAAGCATTCTTTTGCTCGTTTTTTTACTACTACTAACCAGCTCACAACTCCAATTTAATTCATCATAATTCACAAAACAAACAGGAGAAAAGAAAGAAAAACTTTGATACAGAGACTGGTCGAGTTGATTACACCTATTGAGAGGAACTGTGCAGAGTGGACAATATGAGCAGGTAGTTTTCAGAAGTAGTGGGATATAAAAAATAAACTTTGTTGGAGACAAGTTGGCAATCGACTGCTTCTCAAAGATAAAAAAAAATTCTTCCTAAAATTGTTTGAGATTTTTTAAAAGCATTATTTTCATCATTTTCAAGGTAAAGGAGTAAAGATAAGTTTCGTGAAGCTCATGTGCAATTAATCAGTAGCATTCTAGATTCTCTGTTCAAACTCGTCTTCCTCCTCTTTTTGCTCATCCTTCCCCACCTATAATTATCTGCAAATGAGTTTCAGCCTCAACTTTCACGTTCCACCCATTTTTTGAAAACTTTTTTGTGAAAAATGTCCCTCCTCCCGTGTGAACTCGACTCTCTCCACTTGATTAGAATGAAATACCGGCTATCCAGAACTTTTCCTCTGATTTTTACCCTTTTTCATTCAAGCACTTGATGAATTTCATTTTTGGTGGAGGAGGTTCGTATAATCCGGAGAGCTGAGCAAAGGCTGGAGTGCTATCCTATCGACCCATTTCCTAGAAAATCCATTTCTTTCATTAAAACAAAGCGCGGGGCAGAGTGGAAAATGATAGGTGCTCATCAATGGGCTGTGTCACACGACCGCCTTCCTGTCTCGATAATTAATGATTGTGGAAATGAGTCGGAGAGGTGGGTGGAGGTGGGGAGGGACACTATACTATATACCTGCTTCAGAACCCTTTTTCATTTCTGGGGCGAGCTGAGCAACATCATTTTTACGAAAACTCAGGTGGTTTCTCTACTTTAAAGAACAATCGGAATATCTGCTCATATCGGAGGATGGCATGATAATCCCCCTCATCTCAAACTCTGAAATATTTTCGTGCGTGTCTGCCGTGCCGTGTCTCGGGTGAGTCCATCCGATCCCAAGGAAAAGCAAAAGGCAAAAAGCTTTTTCATTTCGCAAAAAAAACAACCAGCAACCAACTTGACTCAAACTCTCTTTTTCGTTCGATGATATTCGATCCATCTCATCTCTGGAGTGCTCGCCTCTTCTCCTCCATCCACATCCACCACCACACCACGAAACCACCACGCAGTTTAAAATATATTGCTCATGAAATAACATCCCGGCAGTGTCCCCCACCAATTTTTTACTGGCTCGTAACGCAACACACAAGTCAACTCTGCCTTTGTTTGTACATCATCGTCCCTTTTGTGCAACAACTCACGTTTTAAAGTCATTTAGGAAACAAAAGACTCACCAGAGGACAATATTCCCACATTGTTAGCAACATCTCAGGAGAGAGAGAGAGAGAGAGAGAGAGAGAGAGAGAAAAGAGAAAAAAATTATATAAGGACTTTTTTCTTGATACAATGTATATATACAACAGACAACTGCTCCGTCGTAATACTCCACCGCACCACCACCATACCACCGCCATCAGTCCCAATCATGTTATCAACCATCAGAGCCTAAACAAACAACGACAGATTGCTGAAATGAGCATCCCCAAAAATATACTCTGAAAAGCCAACAAACTTTTAAAATGTCAGAGAGGATGAGTGTGATGATGATCTGATGATGCTCAATAAAGAAAGGAAAAAAACCGGTGAAGAAGCTGACAGAATTGCACATTTTTTGGTTGATACGTGTGTGGTGGCTGGTGGCGTAGCCGACCGACGACGACGATATATGCCCATTCTACCCTCTTTTTTATATAAAGATAAAAACAAACACAGAGATTGCTCATGATGATGGTGGTGGTCATCATCAGGATTGTGAGCAGTCAGCGTGATCGTGCTCAAGAGATCACTTTTGACCACCGACAGCCACGCCACCACCATGCACCACCAACCGACCATCAAATTATGTGGAGTCTAAAATAACTTTGAAATTCAATTTTTGGGTCTCTAATAATAATAATAATAATGAAATGGGGGAGGTGGGTGCGTTGCGTGGGAGGTCGGAGAAAACTTAATCAGCCTTGTTGTTCCCTCTCGCTCCTCTTAAGAAATAAATAGGATTTTTCAGACGAGAATTGGTTTGCCTGCCTCCCTCAAATGAAAATGACTGAGGGTAGAGACTGCGGGAACTGTTTCGCCGAAAAAAAAACGGAGTGGAATTAGGAAGTTGATGTAGTTACACGCAATTCGTGATAAACCCCTGACAAATCCCCAATTGGACAGGAACACCCGTCACAACAGAGAGAGAGAGAGAGAGAGAGAAAAAAAAATCCGAGGGAGTTTAGTTGCTGCTGCTCCGTGTTGGAATCTGAAAATGCATTTAAGCTCTCATGCAGCGTAGCCAGTGCAAGATGCTTAACTTGTGAGTTGAGTTGCAGAGTGGATTAAAATGGGGAAGAGGGAACGATGAAGAGAAGGAAAGAAGACTTGTGGAAATCCTCTCGGTTTTATCCTCTCCCATCCCATCCACTTGCTCGGATGGATCCAACTTCTCCGGCAGTCCCACACTCTCTGTCAGCGAGGAAAGGAAGGGAAGGCGACAAAGATAGGAAATATTTATTACTCCCACACAGACACTGCGAGAGAGAGAGAGGATGAGACACGTATCATCAACACCACCGCAAAAAAGCACCCGAGCCGTAACTACATCTCACTTAAGAGCCCAAAAAAGCGAGAGAAAATCCTCTGATTCTTGAAGGGAGGCTGAATGAGTTGGATGGAGAAGAGGAAATGCGTGAATTACTCCTGTGATCATCAGCCACACGGAAGAGGAGAACAATGGTGACATCCTGATTATCACACTGTTTACAACTCTCAGCTCAGAACAGAACAGAAAGAAGACTATCTCGTAACCAAAAAGAATGGAGAATATATTATAAAGCTGTACTTACTTTGTGTATAGGATCCTCATCCAACGCGTATGGCACAATGGAATAAACGATGCAATTTGCGGAAGGATATTTGAGTTTTGAATGGCTAGACAGACGGAATTCGTTGGTTCTTTCTTGATATGCATTATTCCCTTCCGGACAAAAAGTGCATATGCCACATAAAATGAAAGCGACTTGATCATCATCAACGAGGACGAATCTCCTCCAACGCAACGGAGTGGAATGGGAAAACTTGTTCCGGAACTACTTCACTCTCGCTCTCCGCGCTCCCATCGTCCTCATCGTCTCCACCCAGACACGTTGTAATTTTGTGGGAAGCTCTTTTATCCTCTTTCGGAGAATTGTAATAATAAAGTGTGTGTGTGGAGGAGCCGGATTCGGATTGGGAAAAGTAGTCAAAAGAGCGTTATATTACGTTAGTCGAATAATCATCCGAAAATCTCATCTTGTTGCTCCCGCAAATAAAAGATGGTAATGCAATCCCTTTCATTCAATTCATTTCAGTCAATCAGTCAGCGAGCGAGGCTGGATAGGAATCCTCTATGATTCCAGTATCGAGCCCCACTTTGAAGGAAACCCCCGAGTCCGATGCGGATCAAAGGTTAGTCCTCTCCACTTTCATCTTCCCAACTTCAATCCAGCATCCAAAACGAACCAACCTAAATAAAACCATTCCCAACAATATTTTTATCATGCATCGCGGCAAAGGAATGAGATGAATCCAGAAGGACGACGTACGCTTTCATTTATGCATATATATCCATCCATCCTCTTCGTAATGAATATTACGCATTTTCAGAATCCCATCTGCCCCTCCAGATATAGTCCACCTGACTCATTCACTTTCCGATTATAATAATAATACCCAGCCGAACTCCTTTTTTTGCCCATTCCTCCAGGGAGGGAGTCGGACGGTGGGTGCAAATGATTGTCAACATGATGGATCGGCCAATCCAGATAATTTCTTAAAATTGTATATATTGTGCTATTCCGTTCGGAGTAATTGTCGAATTGCTCTTTCCAAACTTATTGCAACCGCAAATTCAGGGAGCTTTTATTACAAAGGAGCCTCCTAATTCCGTTCAGAGAAGTTAACATTTATTTTAAATGTTTTACGATTTTTATGACACGCTCATTAGCTCAAAGAGCACCCTCCATGCAACTTATGATGGCCCATGTAAACCACGAACGAATCTAAGCAAGTGATGTAACAAATAACAGCAGAGAGCAACAAAAACATATTATTTTTTTTGACTTTTTGAAGGGGTGGGACTGCAATAAAAAAGGGAAAGGGAATAATGTAATGCATATAATATGAGTGTAGTCAATGATGAGGTGGTGATGTCAGGTCAGGAAAAAAGCTGTATAATCACACGTGTTTTGTTAGCCCAGTCCCAAGGAAAAAAGGTTGCATTTTTGTGGAATTATATGGGATTGAAATGTGAGTTGCCTATAAACATTTGTAATGCATATAATATGAGTGTAGTCAATGATGAGGTGGTGATGTCAGGTCAGGAAAAAAGCTGTATAATCACACGTGTTTTGTTAGCCCAGTCCCACGGAAAAAAGGTTGCATTTTTGTGGAATTATATGGGATTGAAATGTGAGTTGCCTATAAACATTGGTAGTTGGTCTGGGGTTCGACCGACTCCTGTTTTCCGAAGGTGAGTGAGCTTCGAGCTTCTCGCTCGGGTTACCCATTTCCATCCATTCCGTCGTGAACTGGTGAACTTGATCTGCTGCTACCGTACAAAAAAGAAATCATGTAAAAAGACTGCAATCACAAGTTGGGGATAATGATACAAATAGCGTATAAGTTGAAGATGTAATAATACTACCAGACCAGACCAGTATTCAACTCATCCCAACCTCTAAAACTTTGTTGTTTTGTACAAGATACCCGTGCAGTGCCAGTGCGCATCATCCCATAATCAACTTTTGACCAACAAGTTGCCCTCTGCATGCCCAACTATTCATTTTCTCAAATCTTATAACGGCCTACCGTAGCCCTTTATACACTCCTCCGTGTTTTATTATGGTTATTACCTAATGGGCTCATAGTTACTCCACATGTGTGTAATATGAGATCATGCTCAATAATTCCTGCCTCGCCACCACACCACCACCAGTACCACCGCCTTTGCTTGCCACAGTATCAATATCAACAAGATTGTACACATTCCGCTGCTGACCTTTCATAAACCAATTTCGCTGGCCACGTCCGTCTCGGATCACGCAAGTAGCATCCCATAATCCCAGCCCAGACGCTCTCCTAAAAAAATATAATCACGTTTAATCATCCGACTCGTATAATATTCCATTCTAACTGCATCTATATTTCCCAGGTAAATTGGGCGACCTTGTCGATCCGTCGCCGTCTCGCTGGTTTTTTAATCCTCACACAAAGTAATTGCCGCTAAATGGCTTTTAGTTTCGTGTGGGAAAAAACATTGAGCATTGAGGTAAAAATGGAGTAAACCAGGAAAAAGGATTTTTTCTCAGAAAAAAAATCCCCAAAAAAATGTAATGTTGTGAGTAAATTGGAATAACAACTCATCATCACTCTACACAACTCCACCGGCAGCCAAATTATTTTTAACGATTATGCCCAATTTTTTCCCCGGAAAATTTGCAGTTGGAATTGAAGATTAGAGTGAGACGCTGGGTGGAGGTGTCCACAAACAAGGAGGAAATTGGTTGTGATAATAAATTCAGATGAAAAATCCCTGTTATTTAGCCCAAAAAAGTGGATGGAATGATAGGGTTGAGAGCAGGGGATTTTTTTAGGGGGAAAGCTTCTTTTCTTATTCTTCTTCGTCATCTTGCTCCTCCACATCATCATTTTCACCATATTTTTTGTTTGTATTATTAGGCTGCTGACGGAGAGGAGGCATTGGAGGGAGGCAGGCAAGTGGCTTGCCTAAATTGAGTCGGTTTCCGGCACCCAGCAAAGTTTTTATTTTTTTCAGTGAAAATTGACTTCAATTTGGAGTGCTTACGCAGCAAAGTGAATTATCGCAGTGGAGCGCACCCCGGCATCACCAAACCCATACATAATATCATTCAAGAAAAAGAGCCGAGCCGAGCCGCACAAGTGGGCTCAGTTCAGAATTCAGAATGAGAATGCGGCTGAATTGTTGTTGCGACTCGACTCTGTCGCTTCTTCTCTCAAATGTGGTGTTCTTGCAGTTAGACACAGATGCGAAATCTCCTTCACTTTTTCTTTTATTCCGAGTGTGAGGATGAGGTTGGTAGTTGGTTGGGGGGAGGAATGTTGGCTCTGATGCGATAAGTGAAATGAGATTGAAGTGGAAATGCATTCAAAAGATGTGTGGTGGTGGTGGTGTACGCACAGTGCAACATCCGCTCCACGTCCAACTCTCCTCACATCTCAAAGGAAAGCCCCACACGGAGGAAATGGAAAATAAGTCGATTTTTTACAGCAATGAATATGTTATAGGAGCGACAGAGCCAAGGCATTAAAAAATTGTGAAATGTAAATCCAATCCGAGAATATGTAACCATTTTTTTTGTGGCATCTCTCCATCTAACTCACTCAGATGATATTGGAGTTTGGAGGCACATCATGCATATCCGTCTTTCCGGGTGCAACTGCCGAAACTTTTTTTTTTTGAGTTACGGATGGGACGTGGTGTTGTTGCTCTTTCTTGCGAAAAAGGAAAAGGAGAGAAGAAGGGACGTGACATGTGATGTAAAAATGTAAGGCGGGGAGTGACGGGCTGAAGAAGCAAGAAGGGATGAAAATAAGATGTGTTTCGTTTCTTGTTCGAGTGGAGTTTGATTTGTTGGGTGTTGATCACCACTGGATCTATCATATTATTATGATTATTCCCCAGGTATTGGAAAAGTGTCAGCGGAGAGGAAGAGGGAGATGATGTACGGTATGAGCAACAACTGTGAAAGGGAACGGGATATATGTTATGAGATACTGAGGAGATGATGATACGATGATCACTTGCGATTCGGATCACCACCATCACACAAATTACACGATGACAGAGTTTTTTTTCAATCCCAAAAAAATGCAAGTATCATATTATGTATCCTCTCTCTCCCCATTGGGGAAAGTGAGCAGTAGAGCAGTCCAAGCAGGCTTGTCGTTTCTGCAATTAAAAGGGATTCCCGGACTGCAATACGCAATAACGACGTCACGTGAGAAACTCCATAAAAATTGGAAGGTGTGTGTTGCTCGGTGGAGCGCGGCCGAGTTGTTTCAGCTCAGTTCAGACTAATAAGCGGAACTCATCTCCGTGTCGACTCCAATCTCCGCCAGACAAATTTCTTCTCTTCCACTTTTCCCAAAACAAGCAGATTTTTTTCCCAATGAAGTCGCTCTGGTATGGTGGTGGGATAACAAGATGCTCTCAGATGGGAAAAAATGGAGCGTTAAGAAAACCCAAGTTTTATATAAGTCCCTTTTCTTGTCAGTCCGATTACGTCATGGGCCGAATAAAGCGGCTATGGAGAACGGAACGGAAGCAGGGGAAGATATTCTTGTATTCCACCACCTCGCCTGTCGCAGCACCACCACTCATATTCCAGTTGACACTTCAAAAAAACATATTTTCCGATTCAAATGGAAATCTTGTAAAAATGCAAATCCAAGTGACACGAAAAGGGATGTCACGACGCTACCCTTCTTTCCTTCCTTCGTTCCTTCTCATTCCCAACAACTAAAAAAGAAGTCTCAAGATTGAATGCATGAATGGCTGAGCTAATGCCCCAACATCAAAACAAAAAGCGTGAAAAAAATTGTTGTTTTGAAGAGGTAATTGAGCCACACAAGAAGATGACACTCGGCTTTCTTTTCGGGTGACATTTTTTATTTTCATGCAAAAATCGAACAAGGGGATGAATGTCAGTCGGCTAATTAGTTTTGGCAGATGGGTATAAAGACGAGAGAAGTGGAGTTGGAGACCACACACAAAATGAAAATCCCTATTTCATTCATTCTCTCATCTATTTCCATCCAACTCCAAATCAAATTCAACCGTCGCGTCGTGAATCCCAAAGGCTGTGGAAAAATAAAGCGGAATTGATCTGCTCAGTTCGGATCGGATCCACTCTCTCTCTCTCTCTCTGTCCGTTTCCAAAGAAAATATATTCATCGACTCATAAAGCACTACCTACATTTTTCCCCTTTTGATTTCCTATGATCCATCCTAAATTGACGGAACGGAGGTCTTTTATTTTCCTGGGGATCGAACCAAGCAGTAGTAGTTGCTTGCTGCATACATTCAATCAGACGAGAACAAGACGGATCACATATCATGAATGGAAAGAAGAAAAAATATTCCGCTTGGGCACAATCCACTTCCAAGAATATCAATTTCCCCTTTTTTCTCCCCAAAAAACCTCATCCAACTCAGTCAGTTCGTTTCTCACAGTGGCCATTTAGTAGAAAAAAATGTAAATAATACGGACCATAAAATCCTACTCAATCTTTCCTCCCTGGACACTTTTTTTTCTTGCGGTTTGCTCTCCTAAATGGGTGACCATTGAATAAGAAAATCCGTAGGAAATAAGTGGATTGGAAGGGGAAAACTCTGAAAATATTTTCTGGGGCTTCCTATATATGCCCATCATCATCATCATCATGGCATGTATGGCGTACATCTTAAAAGTGGACAGAGTGACCATATCCCCCGATCCCGATACATATATTTTGTCAGATTTCTGGCCTGCTGCTGTCCCTTTCTGGGTGCTTGTGTGAATGAACAACTTGGAGGATTTTATGTGAAAATAATATTCTCCCAGGAAAACCCTCAGTGGACACAATCAGATTGAGGAAATAAACATGCCGTGGTTTGAATGAAAATTGTCTTCGGGAGCCCTCATTTCCCATGTATTTATGCAAAAAAAAATTGTATTTTCAGGCTGGTTCGGACAGATACATTTCTAATGATATTTGCTTATTTCAGGAATACATTCTCAACCACTACCGTTGTCGTCCTTCTTCTCATCAAAAATTCATGGAGTATCGTTGCAGTCGTATAGTGGCCAGTGATCCTGCGAGGAAAAGGGAATCCCTGCTCAAAATGGAGTTTTGATCTTTTTCCATTATTCACAAATATTCACCCAAAATATATGTGAATTTTGGGTTGGGGTGACCATTTGGGAAATTCATAATATCTTTTGATTTTCGTATTCAATTTTATTTTTGATAGGTATCATCCCTTCGAACAAAGATGCTCAGATACATGCATAATTAAGCAAGGTAAAATGGTCAGCAAGGGAAAAATTTGACTTAAAATGCACGATTTTCATGGGAAACGGCAGTGGGCAGAATTCCACTAAGATTATCTAAAGCATAATATTAATACTGCTTTTGCTTTGCATTGCATTCGAGTCTCGAGAGAGAGACCGAAAAGGTTTATTGTTATAATTCCTGTTTGCATATGCAGTCGCCCTTTACCACCTTCAATCTTCGTGACGATGAGAAAAAAATGCTCGGTGATCTGCGAACGATAAAACCTTTTTCCTCCTCAATATCATTATTATGCAGAGCCGAGAAAAAAATAAAATTGTGAATATGGTCACTCTTCTCTTCAC
>JAANSN010001846.1:0-28975 GCA_036850665.1 Dicranocentrus wangi | reverse complement strand
AAAAGTGTTGTCCGCTGCAACTTGTACATATATTTGTAGAGGGACTAACATAACGCAAGCTGTGTGTGTGAGTATATTTAAGGCCCAGCACAAGAATTCATTAACTTTTTGCCAGTCTCCCTCTCTCTCTTGCTACTCGGTACACACTTTGCTCATGATATTAGAAAAGATGGCTAAGCCTCTCCTTAAAACCACTTTCATGTTCATCTTCCCCTTCTCCATTCTGGAGCAGTAGGCATCATTGGCAAAGGGGAAGGGAGCCAAAGTAGAGTTTATAGAGTAATGTCGAAATAATCCCCTTTCCAATTTCCCACGGCACTACTACTACCAACCAGCCTTTCTTCCTACTTCTCCGACCAGCATAAATGCAATATAATATGTATACAAAAGCCTAAAACTTTTTCCTCCCGGAAAGGCAGTTTGAGGCACACATATGGACAGAGTTTCAGGATTGCAAACGAAAAATATCGATTTTTCCTAAAGCGCTATATATATGCCCTCTGTTCTGTATATAATAGTCCTGTCGCTCATGCACCCACCAAAACTCCAACTCTTTTTTCCCCCTTTTTCCCAGTTCCAAGAAGATTGTGATATTTTATGAATGTATGTATAGCACCACCATTCCATTCCCACCACCTCCATTCACTCACTTCATAATGCGAAATGGCACGGAAAAGCGAAACTTTTTTCCCCAACTCATCATCTCGCTCGGGAAAGGAAGCAGTTCTTTTTTTGGTGATTTCGATAAAATGGCAAAATTATTTTTTTACAGCTGGGCAGCATGGCTTTTCTTTCAAGTTGACAAGAAAGGATTGAGTTGTACACCATGTGTCGCGTATATTTTTATATGTGTTTTTTTCTCTTCATTACTCACTCTCTCCCACGACGACTAGGATGACGACGTCGACGAGGAGGCGACGGAGACGGAAGAGTGGCGGGGGAGCGTGACTTTGATGACTTCCTTCCCCGATGAAAACTAATCTCGGAGATAAATCAAAGCTAATCTTGTTACACACTTTTAGCGAGTCAGTCATTCAGTCAGTCGCAATATATGTGGATGTATCATGTGTTACCTACTTAGCCTTAGCCGTCTGGAACCTATCTTGATGAATGATCACGATACATGATATTGAACTCCGCATATCGCATGACATGTCTCGCTCCCTCTTGTTTACGTGGTGGTGGCAGTGTGCAGTGGCAGAGTGGGGACAAACCGCCGCTCATACAATATGGATGGGAAGAAATAACATTCCAAGTGTGGTGCCTCCGGAATGTGCAACTTTCTTTCTGGTTTCCTTAAAAACCTAAATAAATACAGAGTCCAAAAAAATCCCACTCCCACTTCATTCATGCCCACCTCTACCATCGCCACCCACCACCACCACCACCAACTCCTTTTGAACTGGACATATTTGTGTAGCGACAGGTATATAAGTATCGATTTTCACTGGACGGCTCGGGCTCACTCACTCACTCTCACGACCACCACGTTCCAAATTCCAAACGTGAGAAAAATGGTTCACATTCCAAAATTCCAGTGAGACGCATGCAGCTGGACAGAGGGGAAAAGAAACAGGGAAAGAAAGGAGTGGGGAAAGCACGAGATTAAAGATGAGAGGAGAAAAGAGAAACAATAGAAAAAAGCCGTCTAATTCTCCACATTAGTCTAAAAAGAAAACTTGTAGCATAACTAGAACTAAAATATTATAAAGACTGGCCGTCCTGCCATGCCGCAGCCTGTTTTCACTCTCACTTTGAGAGAATTTAGAGTTGAGTTGAGTTGGCTGCGCTGCGGAGAGATCGTTTTCAGTTTCATCATCATTATCATGCCTGGAGGAAAAGAGTTGGATTGTGAAAGGGAAAAGTATTAACAACAACTTTTCTTTCATCTTTCCCAGAGCTCTGGATTTTTTTTGTAGCGAAACAAGATATTTATATTATATCATGCTGGAATAATATGGATATACATAATATAGGTACAATTATGATATGACGAGTCTATGGCAGTTGGGCACATTAAAGGAATAAAATCTGCGTTTATAATATTGTCCCACCCATTTTCATTTTCAACTCGAGCTGGCCATTATTCCAGTGCACTAGTTCTCCCTCTCTTCTCTCCTCCAACCCCAACCCCCCTCCTCGTCCTCCTCCTCTCCGTTTCCTATCTAATTACAAAGTTACACAAAAGAAGCACTCGAGAGGAATGTATATTCAAGCGGAAAAAATGTTTCGACTAGGCACACTCCTCTCCTCTCCCCTCACAGTCCTCTCCTCTCCCTTCACTCAAGTAATATTTGCGGTGGACTCGAATCTGGGAAAATTTATCAAAAGTGGGGCCTCGGGACATGCCCAATTAAAATCTGAGTTGTGTGGCATTATACTTTAACTTTACATTGCATATTATTGCATACATAACATACTTTTACTTTTGTGGACCAAGGACGGTCGAAAATATTATTACACTGATCCTTATATTGCTCACAATAATATATCAAGTAGCAAAAGGCAATAAGGGAAGCATAGTCATGATGATCATGACCAAAGACCGTCTTCACTGGTAGGCATGCAGGTTGGCTGGCTGGTGCTGGTGATGGTGACTTTATCAGTCCAGTCGAGTGAAAAGCAGAAAGTCAACGATATTTTCTTAATGAGCAGTTCGAGTTGGAAGGGAATTTTGGAAAATTGGCTTACTTTCTTGTCAGGAGAGAGAGAGTCGTACATATATTTTATAGGTAGGTAGGTTTCTAAAGGAAAAGGGAGAAAGTGATGAACGTACGTGTTCAGATAACACAGATAGCACTCCATACCAGCAGCCACCAACGCCAGCAACTCCACTGTCTCCAGTATTGATTATGAGTATATGAGTGAGCAGGAGAGGAGAAGTGTGTGTGTGTGTGTGTGTGTGTGTGTGTGTGTGTGTGTGTGTGTGTGTGCAGGCAGAACGGGAAACGCTTTCCCTTTCCGTGCTAAACATTCTTATATTTTGGTTGGAGTATAAGAATGTGAGTGAAATGCTAATAAATGTTATTACTACTATTACGATTATTGAGTTGAGCTGAGGAGTTGAGTTGTTGAGGGCACAATTTTTATTGGGGACATGCTGAAAAGTAATGATTTATTGGCTTTGCGTTCCCGTTGTTGCTGATTCATTATATCTCTCATCTCACCCACTTTCCACAATATATTGTTGTTCTTGGAATATTATTCCTTCCAAGAAAATAATGAGCATGACATTTTAATGGCTACATACACACACACACACACACAAAGTAATAAAATGTTTTCTCTATTTTTGTGCGTATATAATGGTGACTTTTGCTTGGACCCAGGAAGGCAAGCAATCGATCGATTATATAAACCAATTGGGACGACATTGTGTGCTCTACTCTCCTCTCCTCTCGCTTCTTATTGCTCCGCTGCGTGAGTAATAAAATTGAGTTGAGTTGATGAGTTTGAACTTGGTTATAAAAGAAGTGGGCTTCCCCAATGGTCCAATTTTTTGGAAACTGCTCGCCTGGAACAATTAAATGAGAGAAGGAACCACCATCCAGCCATCCATCCATACAGTGCAACCAAAGCAGGGAAACCTTTTTTGACATTGTCACAAAGAGCTTTAGAGCTCCCTTTTGAATACCTCCATCTCCTCCGTCCTCTTCCATCTTCCCACTTACAATCAACATTTTTTTCGCCCAAATTATTTTTCTGAAAATGATTTTCTTGTTGGGACCTGATGATAGTGATGATGATGATGATGACGGGATGGGAAGTGGGGCGTGAAAGGGAGATGAGAGGAATTTGCATCACGTATGAATGCTGATGATGGCGTGTATGAAGTATGGAGATTGGAGTTGACTCCCAATCAAAAACTACAGAGTATATATATGTATATTATGTTTTTCATGTTTTTGGCTTGAATGATCACATCAGGAGGAAATATATATAGCAAAGGTGAAAAAAGTAAAAAAGAAAAAGTCGTGGAGAGAGAGAGGTGATGTTTTCGGTTGGGTGTACAGAGCACGTAGCAAGCTGAGAGGAAATGAAAGCAAATGTTGGGACGACGAAAATAAAAAATCGACGACAGTAAATGGATGGCAGGCAAGGAGGGAGGGAGGGAATGGAGGAACTGGAGTAGCCCTGTAGATGATAGAGTTGTGCTCGAATAAAGTGAAAATGGCAAAGGCTGGCTGGTTTGGTTGTGCTGGCTGTGCATGTCGCATGTGTGCGCTTTGTTATTTCCCTGTCACGCTTGAGAAGCCTGTCAAGTCAGCATCAGCATTAATGCTTTGAGGAAAATAATGGGAAAATTATTAAAGGAATTAAATTTCTACTCTCTATTTATTTACCTGTCTATATTTTTTCCGTGAACTCGGTACGTCCTTCCTTACATCAAACGACGACGACGACGACCTCAATGCTGTGTTGTGCCTGGTTGCATAGCCCCAGGAAGTCCCAAGAGTTGCATGAAAGGAAGTCGCAAATTGACTTTTGACAAGCCACCCGAAGCGAGTCCTACAGGTGGGGTTACAGGAGGAGCGGGGAGGTCCGACCCCAGTCCATGCCCTAGTCCGAAGAAGAGTCCAAAGTCCGTGTCGATAAGAATGCATGAGGACAGGGGCAGTGAGCCGTCGACGTCAACCTCCTCATCCCCGCGAGTCACTTCCTTCGATGTGGGGCCATCCACCTCGAGTTCAACGTCGGCAGGAGGAGGAGGAGCAGGAGCGGCTGGTGGCCCCGTCCAAAAGAAACCGCCCCCTGTCGACATCCAATTCCAGTTTCAGCTAACGGAGCACTTTGACCAGTCCACGCCTCCTCCCAACTGCACTTCCAACGGAAATTATGACTTTGACCAGGCAGGGACGGGAGAGGGTTCCTCGGGGGAGGGCTACGACGACCCGAGGAAGGACCCGCAACTTGTTGAGATTGCTACCAAGTTTGTTAACGATATCATCGAAAAGGCCAAAGTGGAAGCGGCGAGTAGAGCCAAGGTAAGAAGAACGAGAATTCCATTTCAAAAACTAATTAACGAGCGAGCCACCTCCCCCGGTTCTCCCATTAATACACTCATTCACTCACTCAGTCAGTCTCTCAGCCCACAAAGAGGTCCGCGGGTGGCGTTCATTTTCATATCAAACGGATGTCATCCGATCCCTTTGTGTGCATATGTATCACTATATCATATCGAGTCCCAAAACTCTAAATTAATTTTGGTTGATCAAGACGAGCAAAAAGAAGTAGACATGCGGAGGTGGTGGTTGGTGATATAAGTTACGTGGCCTGGTATTCTCATTTCCTTTCATATTTCTTCTCCCTTCTTCCCATATTTAAATTCAATTTGCAAGTGGGTGGCAGTATTGGTAGGTGGCAACTAGCGATCACGTAGATGGGCTGACTGACTATTATAACGTTGGTGAAAGTCGAGAGGGATTTCTTTTAGTTTTAGTAGTGTGCTGTGGTGGCTCCCATTAGGGAATAATTTTTTTCGGAGGCGTGCAATGACTGGAGAAACTAAGGCTGACAAGAAGGAGAGGTAGGAAGGAGGTTATTGGGAAAAGTCGTGAGCACAATTTAAGCTGGAGGCTTAACTTGTTCCATCATCCACCAACTAAAAATCCCATTAACGTGCCAATTTTCATTTAGCCTCAAAATAATCACTGGGAGTTGGAGTGAGTTAGGGAAACTCGGAGCAACTCCGGAGATAGATCCAGGAAAGGAGATAAGTGGTTCAAGCGAAGAAGACCTGTGCTCTCCTCCTAATTTCCAGACTTTCTCCCATGTATTTATTATCTAATCTAAGGTGAATTGAATTATCATGCACGACGTTCTTATAGTCGGTGGAACGGACGGAGTTTTCCCTTTCCACCTTCCACCTATTACCTTACCTTCCTTCCATAATGCTCAACACGGTTCAGTCCTCCTTCCTGCTTGATGGTTTGCTTGGATGGAAGTACAACATGGCAGAATTAGTAATTCTTGCATGCTTTTAGCGAGTGACATGATGTCTTGGTCGTGGAATGGTGAAGATAAACGCTCCAGACCAGAGACCTCTCTCTGCCTCCACAACTCCCTCTCGTTCGTTCCGTATGTACAAGAATTACAGAGCCACAACTTTCACCCTTTGTCCTTGTCTACAAAACTGAAAAATTAGACTTTGCCTTGCGTTCCGGGGCTGGCTGAGGGCTGAGACTAATAATTTTAAACACGTAATATTATCACGTACAATAATATGTGCAGTAGTACAACCTTAAATTGTGTGTTGTTATTTCTTTCCAGGCTGAACAGACGAACACGAGAACTCCTGGGACCAGTGATCGAGGTAAATATAATCATGATCATGACAAGATATGAGCGAGCAGTTTTATGATGATATATATAAAGGATATTTATAGGATATACGCGTCAATCCCATTATTACAATCATTTTCTGAACCGTGAAACGCGGCGAAGCTTTTATTTTGAGTATGGATGGAAGAGTGCCAGCCAACACGTAATGAAATCAAATGGGGTTTCCCAAAACAACAACCTGTTAGATTCGCCAATCTAATCCTAAATTAAAAGTTGTGTTGCTTTGCTCTACGCGGTGGCGGATTTATTACGCTTTGGCAGTCGAACGATTTATGGGAGATTATAGAGATCCCCCTAAAAGGTTTATTTGTTCTCTCGTTTCTTTCGGACACGACAAAGAGAAATGAATGGTGTTTGCTCAAAGGATTTTTTAAAGAACAAGAGCTGAGCCAGAGATTGCCGTTAAGAAAGCGTGAAAACAATGAAACTGTCCGTTTCTTCTGCTTACCAATTTAATGTTGTTGGATTTTTTCTCTGTTTTTCTTTGCCAGATTCATTTCCAAACGGTGCGGGTCGCGGGGCTGCTGGGTGGTACAGAAGAGCCCATGGCCTCGTCTCCAAATGGATCACTAACATTTGCGTCAGAGCACAAAACACGCTGAGAGCAGACTTGAAGTAATGAAAAATAATAAGAATCCGGGTCATTAACATATTACTATACGATACGAGCTATAAATATATACATCCAAGAAAGGTCCCCCCTAATAAGTTCCAAGAAGCAATCCATGAATGAACGGGAATTTAATAATAATAATAATAAAATTATAAAATGTCACAATTTCTAAAATGGTCTACGATATCATCATCCAGTAGAGTAGGATGGATGGGAGTGGAGTGTTATTAGGAAGGAGGATACGGATACGGATACATACATTCATTAAATGTCGCGTTGAGTCAATAGATTTTTAACCTGAAGACATGGTATGAAATGAACTCACAACTCGAGAGTATTTGTATAACGTTACTATTATTATGATGTAGGTAGGTAGGTAAGGTAAGTAGGTGGTATTATTATTGGGTGTTGTATAGATAGAGCTACATAGTTTCACCACGACACATTCTGTTTTAATTTCTGTTACGTTTTGTTCCCGTCGTAAGACATATCACACTGGCTGGCTGGCTGGATGAAAGGAATGCGTGCGTGTGTGCTTCAGACAGAACAGAAGCATAAAAGAATTGTTACAATAACTACATTAATTACGTCTACGTGGAGAGTAGAAGAGTATAAAAAATAGATGCTATAAGAGTCGTCAGTGTTAAGGTTTGATTAATCTAGTTCGTAATCGTTTTATCACCGTCGTCACCATTCATTCATTTCCGACTCGCTGGTGTTCAGGTGGTTAGTTTGATGATGGTGCTGGGGTGAGAGATGCCGACTAAAGGTTTTCATAGCTATGTATCTCTCTACATACATGCATACATTTTATGTCATACTGGAACTTGTTTCTCTAGACTATATACCTATATAAGCACCACTTCCTCTGTAATTCTAGGTGTGGCCTGGCGTGATAGATAGATGATTGGAACTACATATATAGTTAAAAGAACACAATGCAATGCAATGATGATATGATGACCAATCCAGGGTTTTTTTCCACTTTCGCTAAAATCCATCCTCTTGTCGTCTCTACATGATTAATTCATCGTAGGTTATAGTTTAGTTAGGGTTTACCTCCCATCCAGCCCCAAAAAACCTCTCAACTTTGATCGTTTCTGTTTTCGTCAGCCAAGGTTGACTGACTGTGTATCTGGGAGTGAGTCTGCTGGAACGAACCCTGCCTACTATTACTATCCTGTTTTTTTGGAACAAGACAAGGTGACTATACGATCGTGTATTTGGAGCCCGTTGTTGTGATGTCCTGTACACTCTTTACAATAATAATACATAATACTAAACCACTAATATATAGCCTGTGGCTGTTGGACGCTTGATTGACGTATACACAATATAGATATATTAAGTATATCATGTCCTTTTTATGTGATGTGCAATAAAAATGGGAGAGAAATCTCGTCTGGAAAATTTCCGAACCTTTTCCCTTAAAGATAATCCAATTCCGGGAAAAGATTTTAATTATCTTCACCTAAAAGTACTAGCTGCACAACACAACCCAAAAGTTGCTTGTAGAACTGGAAAATGAGTTGATAAACTAAAATTATTGTATCGTTGATGGTCGTGTTAGAGCAGTTGGGTGTGAAAGGGCGTGCGATGAACTACCAAACCGAGATAAATTGTAAACTCGTCGTCCTCGTCGTGTATTATTGTGTCCGTGTGTCATCAACTTATTATTATTATATGTACTACTTAACTGTCTAGAACCAAATGAATTACTGACAATCGTTTTAAAAAAAGATGCGCTATATTTGTGAGCTAGTGTATAGAGAACTACTACTCTACCTATATCAATAATAACTTACCTTGTAGATAGATAGACACAAAAATCTAATACAAAATTACTAAACGTACGTACAACTATATAAACTCTGCACTACTAACTAAAAAATTCCAACAAAATTAGCCAAAAAAAAACATGTAGAAGCTAGAAAGGGGTACACGATGTAGTTGTAGGATGAGGAGGAGGAAGGGTGACGGCTGAGGTTACAAAGTTGTAAAAGATATTAATCATTATTATTAACATCATTTAATTTTAAGTAAATGTGTATTATCTATATATATAAAATATATGAATTAAAATGGATTCGATATAAATGTGTATAGAAATATCACATAAAATTCATATTTATTCCACCATCTACATTTTATAAACATACATTTTTCTGGAATGCACTAAAATTTCGGGATAAGTTAATGTAAAAACTTGATATTTCTTCTAAAACATGTAGAAAAGTGTATGACGACTCGAGTGTGATGATTATGATGATGATGATGACTATATACTTTGGAGATTATCACAATGTAATTTTCAGTAGAACCGAGTCCCCTCCCAAACTCACAATAATTCAAAAAAGTAGCTGAGTATTTATGTAAAGTCTGAGGGTAACTTCTGACGCCTACTCCCAATCTTCTTCGTCGTCCATCTCAACTCCGCCATTTCGGGCGAGCATGTAGTTGTCCATGTCGATGCATGTGCAGTTGCTGATGGCATATCGGAGCCGCTCACTCATCAGCTCCTACAAAAAGAGTCAAAGTCACACATTGAAGTAACTACACCAAGTAGAAATGTAACGATGACGGTGGTGGTGTAAGTAATCAGAATTGCATATCTTATAATACCTTTGAGGTGTAGGGTGGTAGGCGGAGTTGGAAGAAACAGGTTTGTGCTGTTGGGAGTCCATTGAGCGGTCTGTCCACCCTCATCACCTGGAACCGCTGCGAAAAGTCTGCCAAATTGGCAGGAAGTCTGGAACGGCCGGAGACAAAACGAAGGAAGAGGACACGCTCCGCGTTGGAAAATCCTTCAAGAATGCTCCATAGCCATTGCACTAGCTCATGACTTTCATCCATCTCGCGATATCTACAATACAAATATTTTTTTCATTGGTTTTTTGTTGTACATAACAAATAACCCCCACAATTTTGCAAAAATAAAGTTGTAATTCCGTTGTTGTATTATTACCGAACAATTTGCTTAAGTAGCCCAACGGAAATGTCGGGCAGTCCACAGACTAGTTGCTCCAAGTGAGAGCCTGTCATTAGGGTTAGAAGGGGAACTGGCACAATACCAGCCATACCTTCTCGGATTGCCGAAATCTTAAATAAAATGCACATGATATGATATCAATCATTTTGATTAAATTGAGTTTAAAAGCTAAGAAGATTACGCATTTTTTTTTACCTGCAAGTCCATTTCGTGAATCCTAAAGTGAATAGCTTTATCGATGTAGTCCATTCTGGAACTGAAAGTGAGTGGAATGGCTCTTCCTCCGGGAACAATTGGAACCACTCGTCCAGTACTACTTGTTCCTTCGTAGCACTCCAGTGGGATGACTTCGTGAAAGTTTTCTGCATCAAACTGAGAGCTCACGTTGTCCTTCACCGCCTTCAGCCCTTTCACATAGAGAGCATCCACTTCCTCCAGATCCTCCACGCTAACTTCTTCTCGGCACAAAATCTTCCAGATGAGAGGCGCCAGCGGGATTGCAACAGGCTTCTTTGTTCGGATCGCAACCCCAAACAGGATCCCAATGAACTTGAATCCTTGCAGATCTTCGGCGGAGGAGAGCTCGGGATTCAGGAGAAACTTGTCCCGGTTGTAGCCCACGTTGTTGGCCGAATTCGGAGTTGGGATGAGGTACGGGACACTCCCATCCGTCAGCTCCACACACATTTCGGTGATGGTGTCGTCAAACACGCCTCCCGCATCATCCGCCCCTTCCCCCATCACCCTCACTTTCCACGCTCTGGAAGGGAGTCTCAGGTCTCCTGGAGGTAATGCAACCACTTGCTTACAGATCTGCACGAAAATGGACTTTTTCTTTTTGCTCCGAGTGACAATGCGACGGACGGTGATCTGCGGCCCGTACGTCCTCGACTGGATCATTGTCCGATGGAGGGTTCTCGTAAATGGGAGATTGTGCACGCGTGGAGTGAGCAGGGGTCTTAGTTTCGGGTTGAGAGGCAGGTAACTCGGGTCTGACCTGTTGCTCATGGGCGTGCTCAGCGGGAGAAAGTTCCACGCGGAATAGAGGAGATCGGAAAAGTTGAAAAGGATCTTGAGGCGGGCTCGGAGGGCTGGAATGGGAATCTCCTGGAGGCGGGGATATTGCGGTGGGATGCAGACTGGAGTCCCGAGGAGGAGATCCACCCCAGAATGAAGGTTAATTCCTTTCAGGGCTCGTGGGGTTGTCCATGCTGCTGAATGCGTGCGACCGGCTGAAACTTGCTGAATCCCTTTGCCCGAGAGACACGCTATTCGCTCGGGTTCTCGCACTGTAAGCGTGTGACCAAGACCAAGTTGCCCGTCGCTATTGCTGCCCCAGCCGTACACTTGTCCGTCCGAGGACACTGCCAACGTGTGCTCCGCCCCAACAGCAATGTCAACGATGATCTTGTCATTAAGGCTCATGATTTGGGTGGGACGGTTACAGGCTCGGGAATGCGGCTGTCCATTGAGTCGATCCATCCCGCAGGAGTAAACCTTTCCACACTTTGTAAGAAAGACGGTGAATTGTGTTCCACAGCACACTTTCGAAACACCAACGTCCTGGATGGACTCAATTACTTGGGGAGTGTTTGCAGAGTTGTTGGAGCCCAGTCCCGTTTTCCCCGACTCTCCGTCACCGAAAGCCCACAGAGTGTTTCCGTCGGAAGAGAGAAGCACCGTGTGAGAAAGGCCCGCCGCCACATATCCAATTCGATGGCCGCTCAGCGAGGCTAGTCGCTCAGGAGTTTTCTTGTTTCCACCTCCTCCCAATCCCAGTCGCCCGTGCTCGGAACAGCCAAACACGTAAACACCACCCTCCGCCGTGAGTACAACCGAGTGCTTGAAGCCACATGCCACTTGAACAATCCTCTCATTTCGCAACGCTTCAATCTGCTTTGGTCTTCGCTGTCGGTCTGACGTTCCGTGGCCCAATTTACCTACAAATGTTTATTTAAGAAGGAGTAAAGTTTAAGTTGCTAACCCAAAGTAATAATTAAATGAATACATTTTTTACGTTGGAAATTTACCCCAATCGCCGTCCCCCCACGAGAAGACTTCGCCCCCTTCACCAACCGCCAGACTGTGTCCATCTGAGCCAACGGATGCGGCCAGCGACGTGATGACATAACCTTGCAAGCCAGATATCACCGTTTGAGTGTGAATGTCGTCCGAGTTTCCGTGTCCCTTAAATTACAACATTAGAAAGGCTATTAGATGAGAACCCGTATTTAGGGTAAATGGTCGCATTAGTTAATTAAGTATTATCTTACCAGGCGCCCGTAGCTCCCTTCTCCAATGCTCTCCACCGTCCCATTCGCATGAATGAGGAAGGAGCAGTTTTGACCACACACAATTTGCTGTGCCCCACAGAAGGTGGGCGAGAGTCTCGGGTTACTTATTTGTCTTCCCAGCAGTTCCGACTCGCCCAGTTGTCCGTGCCGTCCGTTACCCCAAACGTAGACATCACATTTCCCCCCAAACTGCCAATCGTGAGGCTGTTCGGTGGCCCATGCCATCACTTCAGTGTCCATGTCTAGAGTCCAGGCAATTGGCGAGTTGGGACCTCTGAGGCAGGCCTTCTCCTCGTCAATTTTAAATTTCACGACAAAGTCGGAGGGAAGAGGGGATCGGGCGACGAGCGCTTCGGCAGTTCTCAGCGTCATTCCCAGATTCTGGAGCCAGGTCCATTGTTGGCCGTCCGTGCTGTTGGGATTATTTGAGAGCTCGCTAAAGATGCGATCAAGGCCGAGATTAAATGCGAGTGCAGCCAGACATTGGAGATATCTTGAGAACATTAGCTGATTCCCGTTGTCCACTTCAATCCGCTCGTACTCGTACTGCTCACTCATGAGGGATGGCAGGTAGGTGAGAAGGGCTTTGAAAGTTGGCATTAGATGAAGGGATCTTAGGCCCTGCTCCTGAAGACTGGCCTTGCAAGCTGCAAAAACGACAGTTTCCACCTCGGTAACCGTGCCTCCCCTCTTGTTGCGCTGTCGATTCTCTAGAAGGCTGTCGTCAAGTCGGTAGTCTTCCTCGCCCATCAGGTCATCCACAATGATGCCCTCTCCGTCCTCCGTCACGCTGCTGCAACTCACCAGCCGATTTACAGAGGCACGACAAGCCAGACATTTCACCAGTTGTTCCAAGGCCCACTGGCGGTGAGCCCCTGTGAGTCGGGCGGACATGACACAACTGGCCAAAGCGTCGATCAAGTAGAGTGAGCAGTCCAGTCCTTCCGAAGTTGATCTTCTCCCTCCACCTACGCCGCCACCACCACCTCCTCCTCCTCCTCCGTTGCTAATATCTTTGTCCAGGAAAGGAACTCCGGGGTGACAGGAGAGGAAGCTGACTAGGGACATTGTCACGAGGAAATTGGGCTGCCGAATGTTCTCGGACGGGATATTCACTCGGATGAAGCCAAAGGCGGCCGAGAGTAACTCTTTGGTACACATTTCCAAAACTCGCTTCGCAGCCTTGGAATCAGTTGAGACGAGGACCTCGACCGCCTTGCCAATGTGCTGGAGGGCGGTGCAAGTTTGCAGGTCGTAGGGCAGATTGAGGAACGGCGAAGGATTGAGCTTGTTGGATGCCCTGTTGTCCGACTCGGAGCAAACGTCCGTGTCCGTTCTCCCCGCGGCGGTGAGACACATGAGTTTTATCAACTTGTTCACATCCGACAGTCCAATCTGTTCCAATGCAGCTGCCATGTCACAAGACCATTCGCTAATGCTGAGGATGACAAGGGCTTCAGTGATGATACTCCGGGAGATCATCACCTGGCAGGCTTCCGTCGTGTTCTTCAGCGCTGTGATCCTTTTGGAAACTCCTTCCGCGCTCATGGCTTGCTCTGCCAACAGCTTTCCACTACCTTCCGTTGTTCCAGGTGTGGGATTGTTGGCTGTGGCTGTAGGATTGGAAGAGGAGGAGGATTGTTGCTTCAAAGAGGACACCTTCTCCACAGTTTTGGCACCCAGGGGATCTCCTTCGTCCACGAGCACGTGGTTTGGATACGGATGACTTTCCTTCAGCCCCAAATAGGGAAGTAGTCCAGTGAAGGTGTCTTCTCCTTCCCCGCGATTCTCAGCAGCTGCTGAAGCCACTCGTATCAAATTGTCCGGGGTGAGCTCATCCCTTTCCATCGAGGACACGACGTGGTTGAACACGTCAAAGGAGTCGGACATGGTGAGGGGTGGCAGGGCCAAGGCATGCTCATTGACAGATGATAGGGGTGGTGGTCCTTGTGGGGTCGCTCGGCTGGGCAGATTGTGTCCGCCGTGGTGGTCGTAGCAGCGCTCACAAAGCATGTAACACGCGTCTTCCCTGACTTCACCGCAGTAGCCGTTTGGAAACTGGATGCCACAACCTTGATGGCGAGAAATGAAGTGGTGAACAATGTCCCGCTCAATGTTGAAGCAGAAGCAGCACAGCCCTCGGTCTCCCACTTGAGGTGGTAACACAACGATAGGGATTCTGACCAGGGAGGAGCCAGGCTCTTGCGCGTTTCTCGTGAGTCTCATGAGAGCATCACTCCGATGAACTCGGTTCAGTCGACGATCCTCGTCGTCCACGGAATGCCCTCTTCCAAACCGGATGTGATAGTGAGGGCCATGGCGTTCCACACTTGACCATCTGCCCTGCATAAATTCCTCATCTACAAAACAATAAAGAAAATCCCCAAATCCCCATTACTTATGTATTGCACAGAATATAGTGCCAATATAATTTGTAAGATAAACTTTGATTAACTAACGTGGGACGTAAGGTAACGCTTGTTGTTGATGTTGTACACTTTCCGCTGAAGAGGAGGATGTGGACAGCTGGGAAATACGATCGTTCCTAGATTGACGCCCGTCTACCAGCTCACCCCGCCCAATTTGCTCCACTCTCTGCATAAAGGCTGCCGTGCTTCCCAGTGTCCAGGGGCGCGTGTATCGATCCGAGACAGAGCTCGCTTCGTCCGACTCTATGCTTGGATTCTCGAGCATCCAGCTAGCCAACTGACTCACTGCCGCCACAGTCAACTCCCCAGTCATTCCTAGCGCCTGCATCGCACTGCGAATGTGCCTCGGAGTGAAGCCCATTTCAACCAGCGCTGTTGGCAGTCGTCCATTCAGTGTGGGGAAGGAACTGCCCCCAGTAGAACTGCGTCCACCACTACCTCCTCCTCCCCCTACTCCAGCAGGGCCACTCCCCGCAGGTGGGGATGGAGAGCGACGTGGTCTCCTTCTGCAGTTTGAAGATGGAGGGGTTGGCAGTCCAACGGATGACCTGACTCTGTTACTGCTACTGCTTGAGCTGCCTCCTCCGCCTCCACCACCTCCGTTATTTCCTCCACCACCACTTTCCAGCTCTCTCGCCCAAACTGAGGGTCTGTCCATTTCCCCGACTGCAGGTATTGTTGGGGCTGCTGAGCCAGTAGTGCTCGCTGATGAAGTTCTCGGAGCGAATCGAAGTGGAGGATAAAGTCGACTGGCAATGTTGGCTAGGGTCATGGGCAGGAATGTTCGAGCAGAGCGGGGTGGCACTGCTCTCGCCTCAGTGTCGCTCGGTTGCGGCTTCTTCTTCACTGGAATCCACTCTCCACCGTGTTGCTGACCCACATCCTTGGCCCCATCCCGCACGCCCAAATGGCTGCTAAACTTTGGTCCCGTGAAGTCAACCAGTTGCCTCACGTGAATGTGATGAATAATACTGTGCGTACGCTCAAGCTCTGCCTCAGAATACATTTTTGGAAGTTTACACGGCTTGACACAGGCATTTACAAGGTGCTGGAATGTCTCTCTCAAAGCGTGCTGAAGAGTTCCGTCTTCGTCCAGCCCGTGCCCACCACCGCTTTCTGCCGGTGAAGAAGGGTCTTCACTGGATTTAGGTTTCATGTTGTACGGCTCCTGCGCCTGCTGCTCCTTATTGTCACTTCCACCCTCTCTCGGCTTCTTGCGCTTCGGGATGAGGAGGAATTCGGAAAAGGAGCTACAGCTCAGAATCGTTTTTAGACTTTTCATGGCCCCAAACTGGAGGTATGCCATTTTGACACAGGCCCCTTCCAACTCCAACTCCACTCTCTTTTTGTCCATTTCATTTGTCCTTGGGTTGGAAGGGAGGCTATTGCCCGAATCCTCTGTGTTAGAGGCCACATTTCCGCTGGATGTTCCCGGGAGAGAGCTGCTCGAGTTGGACTCTCCACTCCCTTTGCGCGTGACTTCGTGAATTATGTCGGATACCATTTGAGAGGAAAGGGCTTCCAGGGCAATGGAGGATGAAGACGGTTTGTTGCTCGCGGCAGACGAGGACGGCTCATTATTGGAGCTTTGCTCAAAGTATTTACTGTTCTTGTAATTGTTCATGTCCCAGATGGAGGAGTGCGAGGACTCCTCCTTGATGCACTTGAGCGAGGTGGTCATTTCGTCTGAATCCAGAGATTCCTCTGAATCCTTGGAATCCGCTGCTGTACTACTTGACTGCGACTGCTCCACAAAGGGGCTTGTGGAGGAGGAACTCTCGTTTGGAAACCGGATTTCTCCAGTGATCCCACTCAGGGTGGTGATCAGTCTGAGCATGTCGGCAGTTAGACAGGTGAACTTGGCAGCATCAAAGGAAGACTGAGGGACAGGTTCAAGGCTACTCACTGGCGCATCGCTCACGGTCGACTCGGCATCATCCCACTGAACCTTCACTGAGGACAAGCCCGCTTTTAGAGTTCCCAGCACGACGCCCTTCTTTCCACTCGGTTTGTGGACACACTCGGCTCCCACGCGGAGTCCCCTGTCAACACCACCAATCACAGCTAGCACCGGCCACGCCTCTTTACACAGCCTCTCCACGTCATCGAAGTTGTTCAAATGAACGCCCTTTTGTTCCTTGCCACCTCCAGCCGGAGGAGATCTGCTGCTGGCGTACATCATCTGCTGCTCCAAGGGCTCAGATAGATCCACCGGCTCTGGTTCATATTCCTCATCTGTTTCGCTGGGAGTAGGCGTCTTGTCCTCGGAGGAATCGTAGAGTATCTCTCTCGCGTTTTGAAGTCGCTCCGAGAGATTGTCGTTGACAGCCTTGGTCCATCCCTCCGAGGAATGCAGTTTACGAATCAGCGTGATGTGAGCTTCAGCCAGGGTAGCTCCTAGCGGAGCACACAGCGGCTCTCCAGGCAGTAGCGTTTTGAGGGGTCTCTTTGGCTCATAATCCGTTATCTTCACCTTTTCGCCGGGGTTCGTGCTGTAAAAGAGGACGCAGGGGAACAGTTCGGCGGCATCCACGTCCTGAAAGGCGAGCACAGGCTCCTCCCCATTCTTCCCAAAGCTGAGCGTCTTGTTGTCCACGTCGAGGATGACGGTGATGTAGTCTCCTTGAGTGTAGCTGGGAAGGCTGACGGGGAGTTCACCCCGATGATACAAGTTGCCAGAGTAGGCCCTGTACAGCCACATGTCGTCCGTGGATCGATGGCTGGGATCCTTGACTGGCCACCGACACACGCCCACGCAAGTCCCTTCATTCCCTCGATTTTCCTTCACGATCAGAAACTTCCACTGGTGGCAACCGGATGAGAAGCCCACATCTGCAACGCCGTAACCTCGTCCTCCACGCCCATGCACCAGCGTCTGGTTGTTTTCCACAAAGCAGCAGAGGGACTTGTCGGGGTCAAATGACACTTTCAGTCCGTCGTCCCGATCCGAGAGGGACGTCTCTCCGTACACAAATCGACTGATCTCATCCCGACTCAGGATATTCCTTTTCGCTCGCTCGAACAGGGAGGATGCCCACAGGCCGTCAAACAGCTGCTGAAGGAGGTCCTTGACCACTTGGTCTTTCAGGTCGGATGCTTCTCCAGGGACTGCAGTGAGAACCGTCTCCAGTAAATTAACAGCCAGCATTTTGGGACGGAGACCAGGCGCAATGAGAATGTTTCTACACATTTGAACCTCCACCTCGCTCAGACTCCGTGATGGAGATAGGGATTCGGGAACGGAGCCATCTTCGTGCTCGTCATGAGGGGGAGAGGATGAGCAAGGGGCGGAAGGGGGTGATGGTGAATGACTACTTCTCCCCTCGGGTGCAGTGCAACTACTGCTTTCAAACTTTAAAAACATTTCCACGTCACTGCAGGGCTTCACCGAGAGGAAGCTGAGGATCAATTTTATCCAGTGCGGTTTGCACAGGAAGCGTCCTATCGAGCTGCAAGCGATTAGTCTCCGAAGGAAAACAAACAGGTCGCCCAGTCGCATTTCAATCTCTTGTTTTTCCACGGGATGTAATAACAACTGAAGTCCCTGCGAATTTACAAGAAATTATATACAAATTACGACAAATTTAAAATTTCACAAATCACAAATTTATGGATCTGTCTCCAGTACATGTATATACTTACAAAGGCGGACGTGTCCATAACGGGCTTTTCAGCATCACTAATTGGGCTAAGGGACACGACTGGAGTATCGGGAGTGCCAATCGGGGTGGGAGAACCTCCGTCCGAACTCACCCTGTTCCCACACAACATGGTCAGCAAGGAGAGGAGTTGAGTGTACAGGACTTCGACGACCTTCTCCGTCACAGACTCCTCCAACTTGTGTCCGTAGAGGGCAGTGGACACTGCAATCATGTGGAGCAGCCGGATGCTGGCCACAGTCACAAAGTGTGGGTACGGTAGCCCGGACCACAGCTCGCTGTTAATTTTACTAGTTCCATTCCCTTCAGGTGGACTACGGAGGAGGGCAGCGGTGCTGGAAGTCCCTCCAACGCAATACTTCTCGAGCACACTTAGCAGTCCGGAATTGACGACGAGCCTGATGTCATTCTCCCTGAAGCGACAACTGAGGGCAAAGAGGTTGAGCAGCTTCACTTGATCCGTGTTGCTCACGTTGGAGTCAACTCCGCCCACCCCTTTTTCACTCCTTCCCACCAACTCGGGGTTCGAGCGGCTGCTGCTGCCATCCGTACTGGCCGTGCGGGACTTGACCAGACATTGCCTCCTCAGGCAGGAAATGAGCCAGCCCATGATTTTGTGAACGACTCGTACCACACGCCTTTGCAGTTGGAATGGGGCTGCTTGAATGGAGTCTAGGTAGTGACACAGCTGGACATTCGACTCAAATTCGGACCACGACGAAGGAGATGATGCGGCTGTTGTTGTTGAGATTGATCCTATGGATGGTCCTTCTGTTGACGAGGGTTTGCCATCGATGACCGAAGAGAAGAGCCCCAAATGGTAGCATCCTGCTAGCAGAAATTCATGCACAGAAGCTAAGAAATCCTCTTCCATTTTCTCGGAAAGCGTCCCCTGCTCCGCTTGAAGGTGTTGGGATGTGGTGGAGGAAATTAGCTGCAAAATCTTCCCTAACGCTTCAATTCTCAGCTGGGCTCTTTCCTGTTGGCTCAGCAGGGCGGAAATGAGGGTGGACACGTCGCAGTTCCATCCCTCAGTTGGAACTGTTGAAGTGATTCCGCCGGAGTTTGATATTGGGTGGTCAGATAGGTGGTGGGAGCTGTCTGCTGTTGGGGCTAGAACTGTTGCTGCCCCTGTCGTTCCGCTAACTTGCTCCAACTTGGAGAACACGTCGTAGGAGACAAACTTGAGGATGCTTTTCCCAAGTCGGCTGACGTGGAGGAACTCCTTTCGCTGCTGTTGTTGCTGCTGCTGACTAGCATTGTTCATTCTGCTGGACAAGAGTCGGCGGAGGAGGGACTCCGTGGAGCCGTGTCGTCGTCCACCCTGCTCGTGATCCTCGTTCTGCTCCTCATCCCCGTGCTCATCCTCCACATCAAAGTCATAGTCGGAAGAGTCATCCTCATCATCCTCTTCCCTGTCAACCTCAAAGTTGTCATTCATGTCTTCCACGGAGGAGCTTGAGTCTGTACTGTTCTTCCTCTCTCGGAAGGAAATTGGGGCTTTTACTGCAAGAAGGAGGAGAATGCACTTTTTGATTATTAGCTTGCAAACTTCTTCGTAGCTGTCTTGGCTTTCGGCAGTGGGTGGCCCTCCAGCAGGATCGCTGTTGTTGGCGGGCTCGTTGGTTATCGAGTTGGAGTCTATAAAGTCAATGGACTCCGTATCCGTCCTGTCTGAAGAAGGGGGTTCTGGGTGGTTAGAAGAGCAGGTGGGACTGGTAATTTCGGAGGAGTGGACAGTGGTGCTCAAATGCCCGCTATCTCGCATGAAAAAATAGCCAGGGTCACTTTCTGCCGATGCGGGTGGCAACTGGTGGTGATCCGCGTCCAGCATAACCAACGCGTCATTGTCTCCACCCAGGTCGTAGTCGATGGGAGGTGGATACGCGAGAGTGGATGCACTTCCGCCCCCTGCAGCTCTCTCAAACGGGGTGAATATCCTGGGATACAGCTGAACATCTTCTTGGGAACCTCGAGGACAACTTCGGGCCCTTCCTCTGCCCCGTCTTGCTGCCATTGGGAAGTGATGAGGTGTGATGATCCCTCCACCGCTACTCCTTTCCACTGGTTGATGATGAGTCAGGGAATTGTAGAGATCCTCGTACGTGCGCCACGCTTGTCTCGCTCCAACCCCTGGGTCGGGTGTGGCCCCACTGTTTGGATCATTAACTGCGAGCAGGGTCTCAATCCTGCTGCGAATTTGGCTGAGACGCTCTTCTGACTCGTTGTCGGGCGGAAGCGGAAGAGGGAGGGCGTGTTGATGCAGATGTCGTCTACTTGAGGATAATGATGAGCCTTCCTCTCCCCCATCACCGCCGACCCTTTCCTGGCCCTCTTCCTTGACTAATCTAAGTGAGGCGGTGGCCTTGTTTGCAGCAACTTCTTTGGCTATCTCCGCCTGGCGGAAGGCTTGGAGTCGGATTCGGAGTTGAAAGACGAGGGCAAATACTTCGCCAAGTTTTTCACTATGACGCGACTCGGGCACACTCATGTTCGACATTTCGGAGATGACCCCGGTGTGCTTCAACACGGCGAGCAACATGACGCGGGACACAGAGTCGAGGCAGTCGTCTGTAATATCACACGTGTCCCAGTCCAGACTTTTGGCGTGTTCCAGCATAAGCTCGTAGAGGCACGTGACACTGGGGGGATTCTCGTTGCACTGCACCGTCAGCGGAAATATGAGACCAAACAGGTTTTGAACTGCATCCCCGTATCCCCTACTGGCAAGGAATTCCTTGAGCTCCTTCATCCAGTCCTCTTGCCGGCTCACCATGATGGAGGCTATCTCATTTATCGTGGACTCAATCCCATCCTCCACACTCTCCAGCCCGTGGGAAAACACTAGTCCCGTCAGCCAATGTCTGCACGAGAGCTCATCCCCTGTTTTCGGCAGTCCCTTGATCATCACTCCAATCATTCTGCCGAGCAAATGGGAGCACGTCCTCTGCATGTCCATGAACCACGTCCAGATTCTGCTCGGCCCATGTTGACTCTGTTGATGGTGGTCGACATGGTGGAGTAGGTCCTCACTTTCAGATTCGGTGGGCGTGTTTCCCTCTCCATCCCCGTTCCAGTCGTCATAGTATGCTTGCACTTCTTCGGCAGGGATTTTCCTTACAATCTCCTCCATGCAGAGCACCAGTTTGATAAGAGGACCTTTGAGCAAGCTTCCGCCGGACCAATTCCCGTCCACCGTTAACAGCATGGCGTGGAGGACTCTGGACAACATGGAACCTCCAACGGTCGAGTAGAGGATGCTGGCAACGCGGTCGTGATGCCTGGGATTCCGCGAGAGACTCTCGCTCACCTGCTTGTAAATTTTGACGTTCTCTTGGAGGAAAATTGAGAGCTGGCTGGCCAATAAGTGATTGCAGTGGGAGTCCTCCTGGAATATACAGTGAGCAAATAGGTGGTTCTGGAGGCTGGTCAGCAACTCGTGCAGTTTCTGGTAGAATATCCCAATCAGCTCGTCGCACTCGTCGATGTGCTCCAGTCTTTTGATCACTTGCGCAGAGAGGATGTGAGTAATTGTGGTCATGACGTGCTCCGTCAAGTCCTTCAGATCCAGCATGCACGCTGTTTGTTGATGATCCTCGAAACTGTTGAAAATCACTCCGCAGAGGAGTGTCTGTCCCTTGCTCAGGTTCTCCACATTCTTCAGCATTTCCAGCAGGAGGACCAGTTTCTCTTTGAGTGGAGGAAGGAGGATTGCTGCTCCCGTGAGAAGCGTGTCGCCCACACTGCTCTGCACCGGCGGTGGCAACTCCATGTCCAACATGCGAAACAAAAGAGCTCTCAACGCTGATATTTCCTTTTCCAGTTCGGCCGACAACTGCGACACTGGCTTCTGCACCATCAGGCCGCAATGACTGTTTAGCAGGTTGAGGCACAACACGATAAACTGATGATGTTCGCTCTCGTTCTCAAATGGTTTCACAGGGGCGTCGTAGCTGAGTCCGTACTGCTCCAGGAATCGCCGAAGGATTGAGACAGGCTCGGCCTTTGTCTCCATCCACGACGGAACGTCAACACTTGCCCTCTTTCTCGATTTTGCAGAACTTGTCCATGCTACGGAATGTGACGTTCCGGCAGATACAGCCACCACCTGAACTCCGTCCAGACCAAATACTTTTTTCGGTTTTAAAATTGGTGAGATTGAGTTTCCTACACCGCATTGACCCATGCTATTATTACCTGTAGAAGAATAAAAGGGGTTTTAAAATTTTAATTTAATGGGTGGGAAAAACCAATCAATCAGCCACCTTTGTTTGAATAATATTTATTCGTTAGATTATTACCCCAGGCAAACACTTCGTGTTTCTCTGTGAGAACAATGACATGGGACTCTCCGCAACTAATGTCAACCACTTTTTCTCCAGTCAGGTCGTTTACTCTTTCAGGGCTGAGAATTTTTGCATCGTTGGCATTTCTGCCAAGACAGGCTCCAGTTCCCCAACCAAATACTTCTCCGCCGTCGGTTAGGCAGAAGGAGGCATATGCGGTGGCTGCCACTTTGGTCACAATTAGACCCTGCAGAGCAAGAATTACTCGTGGTCGAATCTCGCGCATGACCGAGCTAACCAGATAAAGGCAAACACAACAAAGATCCTCACTTTTACTCACAAATTTCTTCGAGCAAATTTATTAATTTCAGAACAAACTTTTGTTAGTAACTCACCCGTGCCCAAGTTTCCCGCCCTCACCACCTCCGAAGCTCTGTAAACAAAGTGTAAATGCTAATTTATATAAATTTTACTGAATAAGATGAAGATTTAAATGAAAAATCACTCGAGAGCTCATACCCAACATATTCGACCACACTTGGAAACAGCGATGGTGTGACTACCTCCACAAGCCACGATCCCAACATTACAAACATCCTTCACCAGAGTAGGAACTTGTCGGTCGTTTGTATCACCGTGGCCGCAACGACCACCCTCCCCTTCACCCCTACAATTAAAAACAAAAGTTATATTTAAACTTGTATGGCTAATAAAAGCTGATATGCTCATATATGAAAACCATTATTATCTCACCATGTGTATAGTTCACCGGTATCTGTAACACAAGCTGAATGCCTAAAGCCGGCTGATATGCATACGACAACCTTTCCACTTAAAGCTCCTTGAATCTGCTTAGGATATTTTTCCGTCGCTACCCCTCCGTGGCCCAATTTACCCTGCAGGTAATTAATTAACAAATACTTTTAATTGATTAATTAATTTTCACACCAGTTAACTGCAGTTATTGTTAACGTGGCATTCAAAGTATCTAATTGCAAGGTCAAAGTACGAACATAGTCTCCATCCCCCCACGAAAATAGAGCTCCCTCCTGAGTGAGAGCTAGTGTGTGCCCATCGGACCTAGATTTTAAAAAATATGAAATTAAAAACGTTTGACTTTCTTTGAAACATATTTGGCTTAAATTGATAGTGTTCGGAATTCGGACCCTTTTGAGGAGGATACGCATTTGAATTTCACGTCACTGGAGATGGGCAAATGCTTGGGTACAGGTTGATTACTTGAGTCACCCAATCCCAGTCGGCCATAGCACCTACAAACGGAACATTAATTAACAAGAAGTGCTTGCGATACTAAAAATTGGTATTCTAACTACTTAATACTGCCTAACATAAATGTATATATAATATAATATAGGTAATTTACCCTTTTCCACAAGCACTTAAAGTTCCATTTCCGTTCACCGAAAAAGTGCAGTACTGCCCTGCTTCTACGCTTTCAATGTCCCCAAACGTTGTAGCTAGTCGGGGCATCAAAACGCGGTCCGGCCCAGCCTCTCCCAGTTGGAACGAACTGTTACTTCCCCACGCGAAGATTAGAGGGGCCATATTTTCTTTGCGTAGACTGGAACTGTGGGTGGAGGCGGAGGAGGACATTAGTCCACTTGCTATCATCATGTTGCTATCACTGGCCTGCCTTCCAACAGGGCTTTCCAAGGCTGAGCCTCCCTGCTTGCCAACCATCCCGCTATTCCATAATCTCAATTCTAAGCCTAGATTGTCCGTTGCTGCTGTCTTTGACGACATCTCCACCAACTCCTTCATAAGTAACACTGCTGCCGAGTAAATATCCATTTGGTCGCTTTGTATCATCTCCTCCAGCTCAGACTCGGGTCGCTGGCGTATCACGGAAATGGCGGAGAGGAGCACGGGACGAGTTATAAATATGATATCGTTATCTTGACTAGTTGCACAACACTTGAGCGCCATGTCAATCCACTCCAGGAGGAATTGTAAGCTACCACGCTGAAGTGCTAGAGCAAGCAAAATCTCAGCACCTAATATCCGACCTAAATGGCATAATAATTCACAAAACAAACGAATTAGAATACACAAATCAGTGAATGGGAGCAATCAGTGAAATAGATTATGGGGGAAAATGTCTTGTTTAGGCTCACTTTCAATATTAGCACCAGAAGAAGGCATTACGGATTCACGCAAAAATTTGCTAACATCACCCAAACTCTGCGTTCCTAACCGAGGCATTTTTCTTTCTTTGGCTAGTGACATTGGCGGTAGAGACCATAACACGTCGGCCGCAGTTTTCAAGACGTCATTGCAAAGACTAGCTTGTACTGTAATTCAAATGGATTTTTACGCTGCACTTGCATTTGCCTCTTTACTTTACATTGCATTAAATACAACAAAGTTTAAAAAAATACTCTGCTTCAGAGCCGTACCAGAATTTTGTGTCCAATTTAATTTGAGAATGTTAAATAGCAAACTGAGTCCAGTTCTGACTCCAAGTTCCACAAGAGTATCCGCTCCAGTTCGAGATCTGTCAATAGACTTTGAAGTGCCTGCTACTAAATCCGAGGAGGACTGAACAGTAATTGGTCGGGGTAGTGCGTCAGTCTAAAAAACGAAATACAATAACGCAATAGGCTCAAAGCTGAATCAACAAACATCAGTGTTAATACAATTTTTGGAATTATGTTTTAGTAGGTATTTTCATAGTCTTTACTCTTACCCCAACATCTTTATCGTGGAATTTGGAATGTAAAGCGTAGAGAATGCGATGAATGATGAGAAGTCTTTTTCTCACAAGTCCAAACACGGGAGATTCCATACAGACTGCGGACGCAAGCTCAAGTTGTGTCATGAGGAGGGAGACGACGTAGCGCCTTTGCTCGCCATTCGACAGACTTCCAAAGTCATAATCCGGGAGATTCACTGTTTGATTTAGGGCTGGCTTATTATTCGTCACTACAACTTCCTAAAATCCAATTTAAAACTCTATCACGTAATGTAATCACATTCAACACTTACAACATATATTACGACATTTAATGCATGTGTCAAGTTATAAGCATATTATACACTCCAATTCTATCATGGATTTATGAAGTACCTTTGACGCAATTAGATGCTCAAAGAGGTTACAAGTACCATCCCGAATTGCGATAGAGTCACAACCTTCGAAAATCCACGCATTGTTGTAATGGTCAGACCATTTAACACGATATGTAGGTCCGCCCAAATTTTCTGTGAGCACAAAGTTTCCGTTGTGGGTTTTGTGGGCGCCTCTGTTGGCAGGATTGCCACTGTTATGGTCTTGAGGTGTCATTATTTCAAACTCCTTTTTTAGGTATTTTCCAAAACTTGGTCAATTTATGTTTCAACTTCAGCACATTCTGGGTATCGTTTTCGAGGGGACATGGGAAAGATCCTTCAGTGTTTCAGTGTTCAGCAGTTGTCCGTAAAAAAAAATAATAATCTGCAATACGTACACAACAAAAATTTTCCATAAATTATTGTAGGACACGAGGACACACTTGACACTTATAGAATTACAATACGACTATTTTAAGTACTATTATATCATCAAGAGGAGAAATGACTAAACCGAGCATCCACCTATTAAATATAGAAGGATAAAGTGTGCATAAATGAAATGATGATGATAAAGGTCATAATCTGGTGTTATTATTCGCCAAGGATGCTCTTCTCTTGGCAACTCTCTGACTGAATGAGTTATGAACTACGATTACTACGAACCAGGGCCAGGGCTTCAGTCAAAGCCATTGACCATACCATAATAATAATAATAAAGAAAGAAGTCCATGCCCAATGTCCGTGCATGGAGCTATATTTACGTGCATGGAGTAGAGAGTGTTTTCATTTCATTTGGATGCACAAATGACAAAACAAATCGAAGCTGAATAGTATCTTTTACATTTACATAAATGCAGCAATCAACTTGTCAACATTGTCAACCAAGTCTTAACGTACGTCTTAAATAAAAATGTTATATGTGATCCAATATCTTATACGGAGTTAGGGACGGATTAGGGATCTATAGTATAGATTCTATACTAGGTATACATATATATCAATATCATATTATATCAATTAACAGCGAACACGAGTACAAAGACTGAATATACCGACAAATAATAATGTTCCTTTGAGGATCAGACATGAGTCTGGCGAAGATACAGAGATAAGTAATGCCTAATACACAAGTTGTAAAAAGTATAGTTGTGTAGTAAATAGGTTGGTTGGTGTTTTAGTTTTAATTAGAAAGGAATACGGGAATACAGAGGCTTAATCCATCAATATTTCTATTTTATTGACAAGGTCCGGATGAGGAAAATGACGATGTTCATTATGTTATGCGTAGTTTACGCTGCAAAAAATTGCAAAATTCATATTCATATAAATTAGCATATCTTCTGTAAAGAGTATAAAAACACACACTTACCCTCAGCTTACATTACACTGCAGCTGCACTACACGATCATTATGTAATGCAAAGCAGCAAACGAAGAAAGAGCAATGTTGAATGTTGTTGTTTTGTTGGTGAATGTCAAAAGCCAAGTGTTAACGCCAACAGACCACCGCCTTCAACTTTGTAATTACTAACTATTAACGTGTTTCAATTTCCTTGAAATTCAGATTGAGTCGGTTCGAGATACTCAAGAAGACAAGAAGCTTGCCTGCCTGCCTGCTGCACCCGAAGAACCTCCAAATCTACATTTTATCACGAAACGATTAGCGAAATCCCTATCCGCCATCCGTAATCCATGGAGTAATGCAATGGCAATATAATCTAACAATCCATCAAGCCTTCACAGTTTATCCATCATTTGCCGAAAATAAGGTTGGGATGATGATGATTACTTTAATTACGATTATTATTATAACAGCAGTGGGATGCTGGCAGTGGAATTATTATCCCCATCATCGTCTCTTCTTTAAGTACACTACACGGCGACGCGACGGGCTTTATTAGCTGAACACTTGTATTGATATTGAGTGTTTGTTTTAATGCAGTTTTTTAATCAGACAGGGTCCGCATCCAAGACTACGCGCTAATTAGGGTGGGAAACGGGGGAAGGATTATTTTGGGAATCCCCAGGCTATTCAAAAGAAAATTGAAAATTTCCTTCCTTGCCCTAAATTGCGCTAAAAATAGGGAAATTCCTTACTGTGTTGGTAGGCAACCGTAAAGTAGTACTTTTACGCTGGCCACATGTCATCGTGTCAACTGAGCCTCAGCAAGCAAATTGCGAGATTGTCTATTTGTCCTATCAGAGCGCAGAGGCGAGAGGCGAGGATGATGAATGAGATGCAGAAGAATCTACAATCTTTTAGTGACTTTTTAGCTGTGGTGGTCTTACAATTAGATTATAAGTGTCCGTGACAGTTCATTCCATTCGATTCCATTCATATGATTATTGAACTATGTACATTAATTAATTCTGCTGATAATATCAGTCAGTCCAGTCCGACCGACTGGTGACTGGCAACTTAACTGGTTGCACTTTCTTCTCTCAAAAATATTCCTTTGAAAGAGTTTCCGAGGCTAAAATGGTTAAAGAAAGATAATTGCGAGGAGAATCATTATCATTATCAAAAGTGAGTTGGAGTCTGTCTGTTGGATTGCAAAGTAACTTTGAAACTGAGGGAAAATAAATGGTAACAAAACAAGACACACGTACACTCACTCCACTCCACTCTCCTCTCCCCTTCCTTGTAATCACTGCTCACATGCACTCATCTTACAATATTAGGAATATAAATACTATAAATAGTCTTGGTTTTTGGATTTAATTTAAAAAAGTCCACCATCACCATCGTCCAAAAGCAAAGCCACATTCTAGCATCACATCATCTGTCTTCTTCTTCGGCCCTGTTTTGTTTTGGATTATAAGTATAAGTTTTAGTTTCTTCTTATGCATTCCGTATATTCCATCCATCAGATCCATCCGTATTAATACACATCTGTTATTCTGCTGCTGCTGTTGCTCTTCAGTCAGTCAGTCAGTGACGAGGAGGCCCGCAAAAGGATATTTATAGGAAGCAACATAACATAATATTCTAATTCGTGTTCATATTACACATTTACACACAACTAACTTTGCAAAATATCCTTTTAGAAGTACCCTGCTGATCTCCTTTCGCTAAAAATCCTTAAAAAGGGAACAGCCAGCAGCAGAGGAGCAGCCTGTATGTTCATATGTATATACCTGCCTATAACATGTCCTTATGCATAAGATCCACATACCATCCATCCAAACAACACACGAGCAACGAGCAGAGCAGATACCGATGTTATGTATATTTGTACATATCATACCTATATTTTGCAGTGTGGTTTGTACGTGGTCCGTACGTACGTGC
>JAANSN010001845.1:0-28993 GCA_036850665.1 Dicranocentrus wangi | reverse complement strand
AGTTCTACTTAGCTTGCTCAAAACTTAAGTTGATGAAAAATATATATGGTTATGTGGGGTTGGCTGGCTTCGACTGGTCAGAAATACAATGTAACTGCATTACTCCCTGCATATATTTGCAAAACGTTTATGGGCAAAAGTCATCCTTGATCTTAAATTGTCCAGCGACTCGCAGTGTATATAAGTATGTATGATGATGATTGAATAATGGATTCCCTTTTGTTGAGCAACTTTTGTTTGTGCGGAGACGCAGACGTCGTTCGTGGCCAAGTTGGTAGGCCACCCAGCAGCACAACCCTCAATTAATTTCGAAAAAGGCAACAAGTGACATTAAACACCTGAATAAAAAAATATGGAGACAGACTGAGATCCCATGGATATAATTTCATTGTATTTGCCACCACCACCACCTCCCAAACGGAGAATGAAAAAAAAGTGAAGTAGCCACACGGACACCACGGCCTTTTTTTTCTCCTTCGTTCCCCTTTGCGCTCAAACGTTTCTCCGTTTTGCCAAATGCTTAATGTCACCGTGACATTGGCTCTTTGAAGGTTTTTCCTCATCTCTCGTCGTCGTCCATTTCCCACTTGACTGACCATTATTAGTCGAGTGTAGAGAGTAGTAGAGTAATTACGCTCACTTGAATGGTCTGCGGAGGGAAACAGGATTATTATTACAGTCCAAATCGAATTCAAGAGGAGTATCTTTCTCTCTCTCTCTCGAAATGACACGAATCTCTAATTTTTTTATATACCCCTTTCGTAAGCTCCTCTTGAAATCCACATTTATGAAAACATGAGAAAAACCATGATACACTTTTTTCCCTACACAAGTAAGTGGAGGGAGCGCTTTATTTTTTGGTGGAAAAAAGGGAATCTCATGCACACCATTTCATCTTTTCGTATCATCGTCGTCGTCGTCGTCATCAGATCAAATCAGCATCAGCTCAGCTCAGTGTTACGCAATGTATGTAGTAATAATAATAAATACGTAGAAAACTAGTCTCAGAGCATGTGATTATTAGTCCAAGTGAAACGAAACAGACGTTTGCGGGTTTGCTCTTCCCTTCTCGCTGTTCATTTTGTTGCGTTGGTAAAGCAAAAATGAAGAAATCCATTTTTTTTCTACGCCGTGTCTCATCTCTCCAACGCAACGCAACGCAACAACATCTTCTTCTTTTCTTTCTTTTCTCGAGACTGCTCTGATGATTACCTTAATCTGGGTTCCATGCATGCAAGAAAGACGGAGTAGAGCAGAAGAGCAGACTCGACAAAACTCTTTTCCCCATCATTCATATTACGATGAATTCATCTTTTTATCCCACAATCAACTAAGCAGCTTGCACAATACGTTAAACGGAGGATAATACTTGTTATTATTTATCAGCAAAATGTTTAACATGGAAAATAATTTTAGAAAATATTTTTAAATCAGGCTAAAGAAATTTCCTAAAAGGCTGTTTATACATTCCCCCAACGTGTTTTCACTTTAGATTTCTCATTTTCCAAACTAAAAGTCCACCATCCATCCATTTTATCGCTGCATTGATTTTGTTGTGATACTTGTGGATGGAAAGAGAGAGAGAGAGAGACTCGTCAGATTATTCTCGTGAGAGTCGAGGAGTCGCCTTCATAATATAATTTTTCTTTTTTGTTTTCCTTCTTTTTAGAGGAGAGAGGATCATCGTCGTCGTCACGATGATGATGATCATCGAAAGATCAAGCAGAGGAAGGTAAAGATGATCATGATCATCGCTGGCCCTCAATATGCGCTCTCATTTTACCCTTTTTTTCGTCTTCATCGTCTTCTTCTTCCCTTCTTGTCAGAAAAATGATACAATTTTCCCTGTCGTGGAAGCTCTGAATTTACTCTTTTTTTCTCCTCACACAAAAATTAGCGTGTTTTACGGATTATTATGCTCTCTTCAATTTTCAAGCTCGTTTCAAATTTAATAATAATTCAACAAAAATATGTGAGCGGAGGAATCATGAAGGGAATCTGGCTGGTGAGGTGATATGATATTACATGCAACCTGCGTGAGCTGCTAACTTACCAAGATGGGATGAGTTAAGTTACTCCTTTTTCCTGATTTTTCAAACAACAGCTCAAAAGTCAGATACTCGTCGCAGGGGAATAATATGTATGTATTATTGGGAAGGAAATAGAGGGATATTGCGTAAAGAATAAAGTTGTTCTTCTTTTTCCTCAAGATGATCACATTTTTTGGTAAAAAAATATAATCTTTTAATGTGATAAAATGAGCATGCCGTATGAATAATGGAAGTAATTTCCATTCTTCGTACGAAGACCACCAACCATCACCGCGAGTCCCTTCACCCTCTTTCCCGAATGGCCATGCCATACAGCAAAAAAACTCTGTTTATTCAGCATTAAATCAATGAGAGCCGTCACTTTCGGATATGCGCAAAAAGTGTTGTGCGTTGCGTGTCACAAGGATGATGCAGAGTCCAATTTTTCATTTTCAGTCTTTGGGGTTCCTTGGCAGAGGGAATTTCCTATTCCGGGAATGTGTGTCGAATGTGAGCAAGAGATCGAGGGCCAAAAAAGGAGAACAATTTCAAGATTGTTTTTCTTTTGCTCGTGATTTTTTTTTTGCAAGGCGACTTTGCATGTGTGAAAAATTTATTTTAAAAATATTTGGATGGAGTGATATACAGGGGGCGAGCTTTAAGTTCCCACGGGCAGTTGAACGATCCACACTTGCACTTGAGATTATTGAGACTCAATCTCTGCGGACGCCGTTTTTTGTCCTTAATGCCTTTTTCCACTCTATCTTTTCTTCTTCCCATGAGGATGGCAAGAGGTAAGTTTGGAATTGCGCTTAAAAAATGTTGTTGAAGGGTAAGGAAGCGCAAGCTTTTCAGATGATGAGATATTTAGTCTACTACTCCAGCAAGGCCTGTTGTTGTAATGTAATTGTAATGAAGACATCATCATCATCATCATGAAGATGCCAAGAAGATGCTCTTTGTTCAACAGTCGGAACTTTTAGAAAGGAGTCCGGGGTGGTTGTTTTAAACCTGCCTCACATTCTCGCCAGTCGTAATTACTTTGAAAAAGAGGTGAGCGGAGTGAGTAAAGGTAGTTGGGAAAAGCGGTTGATATGTGTGTCGGGATTTCTCCTAGTGTGAAACAGAGAGTCGTCGTCGTCGTCGTCGTCACCCTCACCACTCGGCACTCTAATAATAATAATGTTGGCTGCCCTTATCTTCCCTTAAAATTCATTGAGTTATGAGGCTGTTAGCAAGAGAATCATTTACCTTGTCCCCTGCACTCTTGTTTCAGTAGTGTCAACGAGAGATTGGTGGATTATTGGCGTTGCCACTCCGACCTACAAAAATGCATTTTTCGCCTCCATCCAATTCCATTCAAACAACTGCCTCTGTTCCTAAATGCGAATTCAATCTTGAAAACAAAAAATAATATCCTAGTTCTGCCTGGCTGGCTGGTTGGGAAAGCCGGGAATGTGGACAAAGTGCCTCCAACTTTGTCAGAGGGTGCTATAACAACAACGTATTTTTTATATTTTGTATAATACTCGGCGGGGGGGTGAGAGTTGGCTTGCATGCTGTCACAGGGATTTTTATTTATTTTTATTTTTTAAAAAGTGATTCGCAAGATTGTAAAAGTATCTTCAAAATTGCTTTTTATCAGAGCTACACTCAAAGCTCACCTTGCTAACCACCGTATTTTATTCCTGTGCTCAGGAATAAAAAAAATTGTCTTAGCTGTTTTCGACATATATAGCCATATCATAATACACTCTGTCCATAACTATAAATCAATCAAGCCATAAAGTTGTTGCACACCAGATGGGATTTGTTAGTCAGGGATGACGACGAATCCCATTACATATTTATTTTATAAATATGCCACATTCATAGATTACCTTTTATCTCTGCTTTTCGACAGACTCGCACAGATCCACTCTCCGTCCCCACCACCGACCATCAACCATTACACCCTGCACCACCACTACCTACCTACCTCTCCTCTGCCCAGTACATTGCAGTTGTTGGAATAAGCAACCACAATAAAATTGTAATTATCAGTTAATCAACTCATAAAAAGCACCAGATCACTTGATGACTGACCAAAAAGAGGAGAACTTTGCCTTTTGGCAGTCTGCTCTTACCTCTCCTCCTCCTCCTCCTTCTTGGACACATGAAGTAAAAAAAGACATGGCCAAGACGCTGCTTGTCGTCAGTACATAAAACCCATTTTGTACATATACTTACCTACCTACCTAGGTTTATATATATATAATATCCAATTTCTTGGAGGTTCCTTTTTTTACCCTGTCCGGCAAATAATGCAGCATCTTGCTCTCATCGCTCTCTCCCTGGCCATATATTTTACCTGTTTTTCCCCTTTCTGTCTTGTTTCTCCCAACTAATGTGACAGTGACAATGGTTTGGTTACAGGAGGAGGAGGAGAAGAGGAGAGAGAGAGAGAGAGAGAGATGTTGATGACGGGCCTCTCAATGAATGAGCCGTTGTCGCCTTTTCCCTTTTTGAATGGTTTCAAGTCCGCACACATCTCCTGTCGGCATCGTCTCTTTACACAACCTGCACACATAAGTCGGCGGAACACGCCGTGATGATGACGATCCAAGTTGTTTTCCTCTTTTGCTTAGTAGTAATACGTATATTACCTGGCTATATACCTCTCTGCGGACAAGCCACTTTGTCAAAGAGCCATCATTCCATTGGAAAGTAATGCACTATTTTGGACATGTGCTATCATTACACACTGGAAGAAGAAGAAGTAGAAAAAAACTGTTTTTGGATTTTTATCCTCTCTCTCTCTCTCTCTCTCTACCAGCTTGTTCCTCCAGCGCTGTTGTCGCAACTCTTTTAAAGCAGGGAAAATGGGTTTTTGAAAAGGTGATCTCAATATTTTTTTTTCTCTTTTCTTTCTGCTGTGAATGTTTTTTCCATCAATCCCGAACTAACCAAGTTCGTTGGGAGCATCATCACCATCATCATCATTATTATTATTACGTCGTCTCTCTCCCATTCTTGACGCATATACTACACAACATGGATTTCTTTTTTGGTGTTTTTTCTCTGGTCTCTCTCGCTGGAGAGTGGATCAGAAGGATAATATTATATTGTTTCTCTGTTGTTGTGTTGTCCGTCGTCGTCGGCACTCTGATTGATCATTAGAATGATGGTGGTGGTGATGGTAGTGATGATGAGTTCTTCATTGTACCAATTAAAGGAGGAAAAATATCATGGGCCATCATCGTCATCATCACCACATCCACCAAAAGAAGGTAAAAGGAGAAAAACCTGGGCGAAGTGAGAGGGAGAGAGAGTTGAAGGGGGAAACAAGGTGGAATCATTAGCGATCCATTAAGCTTTCAAATCATTCCTCTCCATTTGTACAAGGAAAACACTCTTTTTCTCCACTTTTGCCTACACAAACATGTAGAATCGCCTTTTGTCACCTTTATTATCATATTGAGCCATCTTGACTTTACTCTTTCCACCTTGATCATGTGTAGGTTGATCCAGTTTTTATTCCCATTCCCATTCAATGTCTCTCTACTAATCTCTCACATCCCAGCAATCCACAATCCACCTCATCATCATCATCATCACCATCATCACCATCATCATCTTATCCGAATCCAAAATGCAATTGATTGATGTTGGCGATAAAGGTGGTTGCTTATTGGCTCTTCTCTGCGTACCTATGCGCCACAGAAACGAGCTGACAGAAGAGAGGATAATATAAATAATCGAGAATCGAGAAACGCGAGATCTTCTTGTTGTTAAATGGATACATGGAACCTTTTTTTCACTCTAATTTATTTAAACCAAATCCCAACGACGCACAACCGGCACGCATGCATGGGCAAAAACGATAAACACCGGATTAGAAAAAAAAAAGAAAAAAAAATGAATCAACGAACAAGAAAGAAATCAATCGGTCGGTCCTCGGTTGCAAACTGGCTCATATGCATGCAATAGTACTTTTATGTTGAGTCGTTTGATTAAAAGTATTTTTGAGCCGTTAGCTTTATTAGCTCCATTTAGCGTGCTTAAGTACGAGAGCCAGCTCATCCACGCCAGTCATGTGTTCATTCAGGTGGTGGCGGTGGTGGTGGTGGTGGTGGTATGTTATTGATCAAAAGGGAAAATTAAAAAGCGATTGAGACTCACAATCTCCTCCTCGTACAAAGTATTCGCTCAAGAAGACACACATTTTCCTTTTAAATGAGATTAGAGCCTCCCATCTGTGGCCCATGATAACGAGAACAATTTGTGGAATTACGGGAGTTAAAAAAAGACACTTGTCATAAATATCATTGCATAATATTATCATGCCTGCATGATAATATTATCAAAACGAGCTCAGCAGCCAGCAACTACTACAAAATTAGGATATATCCCATTATTTTATTATTACATTATATCATTTCGTTTTGTAATAATAAAGAATAGAATAGAAGAGGCAGTAATTGTGGGAGAATGGAAGCACCTTCCTCCTCACCCGGGTCACAACTTACAGCTTCACCTTAAAAAAATGTGGGACTACTGATTGGGGGAAAATTTGCCTCATGTTTGTTCTCTCGGTGGAGTAGTGCCCCTTGCCCTTACCACCACAAAACTGTAGTTAGACTCATGCTGTGAATAATTCCCCAATTTTGTGAGGGAACCTAACAAGAACCAAAAACATATTATATATATACATATATATATTACTCACAGGCCGACGAAGAGGAACCTACACACATTAGTTAATTTTTTTTTCTTCTTTCACGTGTAGTAAGTAATCCTCGTCGACTACTAGGGCTGCCCGCTCGGGAAATTTGTAACAATGGTGTTTCCACCCTGATATAGACTTGCGTGAGTGGAAGTAATATCATCGTTGTCATCTGTCACCACATGAGGTCCTGCTACTGAACTTTTTCTAACAAGCTCCCAGGCAGGCAGGCAGGCAGGCACCCAGCCTTACTTACTTGTACAAAACCTGGATGAACCTCAAGCCACTTCCTTCTAATTTCCTTCCCTGAATATACAAAAAAAAACACAGCTTTTGGCTGCCACGACGACGCTCTTGCCATTTAAAAGTGAATCTGATTCAGTTAACAAATTTTTGGCTGGTGGGAGGGAGGCAGTTATAACTAGTGTGTAGAGCTTAATCATTGTGGAGGTTTTTTTTGGGGGAACAGGTGAATATTATTTTTTTCTAGAAGAAAAAAAGCTTAACATAGGAATTCTCCATTCTTAAAAGAACCCTTTGAGAAGCTTCTTCTTCTTCTTCTTTGCCCTCGTGATATTGTGATAATGAGGGTGATAATGAGAAGTGTGCAAATCATTCTCTGGCAATTAATGAGGTAGGCAAGCAAATGTCATCATGATTATGCTACTGCTTGCTGCGTCTCCTCTCCCCTTTCATGTTGTTGTTGTTGTTGAACCACACAAGAGAAAGCAGTAATGAACTTGGCAATGTAATCTACAGCTAATATCTTTTCTCCCCGAATATAATAACCCTCTCGAAAAAGAGTGAGAAAGAAAAAAAAAACTTTTTTTTATATATATTTTCCCCTGAGGATCTTTTTTCAAGAGTAAGAAGGATGTATTTGTATGTGTGTGTGTGTGTGTGATACAGGAATGATAATGGGGAGATCACGACTTACCACGACTCTTCATTTGATAAACAGAAAAATCAATCTTTTTTTGTTGTTTACCTACAAAGATAAAATAGCCCTTGAATACTTACAGGTACACATGGGCATCTTGTTCAGAAGAGGACAAAAAAAGAGTTTTTTATTTACTGAATAGATTTTCGTGTTCAGAAGTTGATAGGATGAGCACGCTTGCCTTGCCACCATCCATCCATCCCATTCACTCCGCAACTTGTACTACTCAACTCTTATATCGTCGTCGTCGTCGTCGTCGTCCTTTTCCCCCGATTCGCAAACATGATGATGACGACGCTACAACAACGAGCATTGTGCTCTGCAACGTTTACTTACTACGCCTCGTCGTCTCTTTACTAGAAAAACCAGAGAAAAATGGGAGTACAAAAGGGACCCCTAAATATTTAGTAATTGGACCACAATGGATGTGGTAATGAGGGGTAAGGCTGAAGGATCGGAGAATGAGTCCGTCTTTTTTTCCTCTTCCTCTTCTTCTTCTATATCTGAAATCAAGCATTCATAAGCATCTCTAGCTCCTTTTGAAAAGAAAGGAAAAAAAATGTTTTGGTGGCAATAGGAAAATAACTATAAAACACGGGGTGGAACGAGCTTCCTCTACACCGCAACGGGTTTCATCCACCAGAAAATATATTTAATACGGTTTTGCTGACAATTTCTATTTGAAAAAAGAAAATTCATGTTTTATTGCCCGTCTCCCATTCACAATTTCTCTTCGCTGTGGTATGGCGTTGGTGGTGGTGGTGATGGTGAGGTGACGGAGGTGGTCGAACGGATCACACCTGTGCTCGCTCCGTTGCACACACAGTCACCCCCTCTCCAAAGAGAAACAATTAAAAAGAAGGGTGCTTTCTTCGAAAATGATTATTTATTAGGTAGTAACAGGAGATTCATCATCACCAACGAAATATTGTGCTCACAATGAGACACTTGATGTTCTTTTGCCTCACCCTCATCATCATCATCATCATCATGTTCATCTCTCTGAACCCCTCTTTCATGGTTCAACTGATTGCTTGCTCATTGTGGCGAAACTGATGAGCTAAAAGAGAGATGGACTACTACACCACCACCAATCTCACTATCAGTTTCCAAAGTTTGGTGGCATGGAAATGAAAACGGTTTTTAGTACTTTGTATTAAGTACGCATATTATTATGGAGATTATTTCAAAGAGACTATTTCATGACACATTTTGTAAGCTAATCACTCGGCCTTTAGTTTTCCTCATCGCATCAGAGAAAATGCAACAGGGAAGGATGAACGTAGAGAGTTGTTGGTGGAGTAGAAAAGAGTAAATGATCCGCCGAGTGCCTCTTCATGCTTCGTTTCATACTATTCGTTCCCTGCCTGCCTGCCTGACTAAAGAGTAATAATATTTTTTTTTGGGTGAGGCACGACATAAATGAATGAACCGTGAAGTGATATTGGAGGAGATGATGATGATGAAACAGAGTGTCGTAATTATTATACAGGAAGAAGAAAGCCTACTTTTACCTTTTGCACCTGTGCAGAGCAACAGCAACCAAAAGACAACCTGGGCTTGCTCTCCCTTGAGTTCAACTAGTTTTTTATTTTTTCTACTTTTTTCAATTATTCTCAAGTGGAGAGTGACGACGAGAGAGCTATATGAAACAATTAAAATTGGCCACAGGAATTAGGAGGCACAAGAGAGCAACGAGCGTCGTCGTCACAAAGTCAACAAGCGTGAATGATAAAGAGGCTGGATGGAGGCTTATCTCGCGAAAAAAATAGTTTTTAAGAGGATTCGAAAGCCACAACAATAAAATGAGCAATATTTTAATTCTTTGGTGAATGGTCATATCTTCAAGAAGACCGTGACCACTTGGGCATCTCTTTTTCAAAGTTACACAAAAAAAAATTAGTATGCATAGCCGGGGATGCAGGATGATGATCGTCACCCACACGGTGTTCAAATGCTCACTCAATGGCTTCAACTCAAGGGATTCCCTTGGTCTACGGGACTCTTCTAGTCTAGACTATTATCCAATTTTCGATAGTAGTTTTAGCTCTACTCGAACCATTATATCCTGCACCACCACCACCACCTCTATTAGAAGAGTATATATCGCTCTACTCCCCGGCCGGCTAGTACAACCAGCTCCCACACGATACGATATACGATTCCCCCGTGAAAAGGAACTTGAAACCACTTTTTTTGCTCAGCGTATATAAACAGTGGAAAAGTGGATATAATTACGTTAATCATAAATTTCAACGTTGGGCTAATAACAGGCACACCAAAGAGGCTCCTTCTTCTTATTCTTCGTCTTCACCCTCCTCTCCTCTACCTCCTGAATATAATGAAAAAATATCGACTTGTATTGTATTATGTATTTTATTGAGGCTGGGTAGGTGCCTAGATGTCGATGATAATTGACTATGTAGTTAGAGAGTTGAACAATTTTTGAACTCTGTGGTTGGCCGTTGGCTGCCCTTCTTAACCCGTTCCATGCTTCCCTTTTATTACTTATTATTATTATAAAAGCCTAACAACTAGATAGTTTTTTATTACTCCTCGGACGATTTCCCTCAATCATCTAGTCTCTCTCTCTCAGCAGAGAGCAGTGTTGTTTGATATTTACTTATTTGCACAGAAATTTAAATGGTTGATGATAGGTCTCGGGAAAAAGGATGTTACGGGCAATGGAGGTCTACACGTCTACTACAACTATCAAAAATCGTTTAATTTCGATTTTCATCATTTTTTTTCCTTCTCACAGCGGCGGCGGCGACGGCGTCTCCAAGAAAGCGGTGTACACAGCCTCTATAATATTTTATACATATGTACATACAATGTTTTTAGAGCTCTTTTTTTTGCTCAACGTTTCATTTCTCGGGAAAAAAAATGATGAAAACGTTGCCCTTTACTACGCTTCCAAGGGCAATAATATAGCGAGACAATATGCTAATGACGACAGTTGAGTTTTCCCCCTGATTAATATTCGGATCCATGTGTTAGTATAAATATTTTTATTATTTTCAGAGGATTCAGAGATGTGTCACCGGATATGTCTGTCATAACATGTGGGAGAGGCAGACCCGACCGTCGCTCGTCGATTCCAACTTATGTAACACAATAGAGGTTGTAATTGCATTTTAAAAGGGTCGAATTTTACAATTGTATAATATTATGCTCCGTTGAAAACGATATGCTATGCTAATGGGGATGGAAATGTGTCATATTGTTTTTTTGAGGATAAAAAAAATAAAATTGAATTGAATTGAAAAACAGTTTGACTCTGACTACCTACCTTGCTTAGTTGGTGGCTGAGCTAGCTAATGTCAGCAACTCAAAAAAAAAATGTATTTATTTTTTTGTGCTCCTCTCTCTGTAATGAATGTTAATTCTGACTATTCTGAGGTTTTGTTATTCCAAAATTGGATTGTTGTGAGTGCTGCTGGTGATATGTATAGGATTTTAGAGAGAAAAAAGTATTTAATTTTTTTTTATTGTTTGCTTCTTCCTCTGAATCGTAAATCACCTTATTGTTCCTTGTCCTATCTATCCTGCTCTCACCCATGAGATGAGGTACACTATGCTCTTCCTGGCTGGGTTGGAAAGAAAAAAAAACAAATTTATTGCGTAAACTGTTTTTTTGAGTGAGGATAACTAACAAGGCTCATATATAATATACTCAACTAACTCAACTCAACTCTTTCCACCCGGCCGCTCATCTCGGCAACCCAAGGTGTCTGCTCAATCCATCCATGAAAAGTGAACAAGGTGGAAACAATGAGAGAGGGGCAAATGACAATGGTGGTCAGCTCGAGAGGATATATTTCAGCAGAAGAGGGATGATGATGTGATGATGATGGGATCATATATGAGCTGTGTGGTGGTGGTGCTCCTTTCAAAATGTATTTATTATTCACCTTTCTTCAAAATTACAATAAACTATCAACTTTTTTTGAGTGAGGAAGTTGGGAAAAAATAATATAACTGGTGGGATGGTTGGTTGCTGGCCCAACGAAAACAATATACATGTTTTTTGCTATTTGACTTTTTTTAAGAGGGCTCATAACTGGCAGTCATACTTACTTTTGGTATTGTTTAGAGTAGTGACTACCTGTCAGAATAAAGTACATCCTGAAAAAAAAATTATTATTATATTTTTGAATCGATTCCACTTTATTCTCAAGTGGATTCCCCTGGATTTGCATCAAGTCAAGTCACAAGTTGAGTTTTTTTATCATGGAAAAAGGAGGGTGGAGCCCTCAGGTATCTTATTGGTATTCAAAGGGAAGCCGAAACAAGCATAAAAAATCCTGCTTGACAAAGCAGATGGGATCAACAACTTCAGATATTATGGTTAAGCCAGAGTCAACGGAAAAAGTGCACAGCATCACAGCATGCTATGACGATGCTGTTCAACTTTTGTGGGACAAGTTTGCTAGCGAGCGAGCGACACATATTTACCGTCAACTTGGCTGGTTCGGTTGGTCGTGCAGCATTATTATTACAGTCGTCGTATATATTTTGACAGAATGTCATCATCTTCATTATTAGCTCATTAGTCGTCAATTATGATTTGTAGCGTGACTAAAGTATTTTTTTGGGGAGAAAATGACTCGAGTGGCAGGAGGAACCCAGGTTGTTCACACAAGACACAGCAGATATACAATATACAAGAACTTTTGTTGGGAATTATGGCAAATGGTGCGGACTGGATCGACATTGCATGTAGATGATGCGCATCCCAATGGATTTCCTATTTGGGCAGAGAAGAGAAACTAGAAACTAAAACGTTTCCCTTTTTCAACATCAACTACTACTACCACCACCACCACCGCCAGCACGACGAGGTGGTGATGCATCCAATCCGGTGGTGATCTAGGAGAAAATAATGTGATCTTGTTAGGGCAGCACCAACGCAACGGGCTCGGACCAACTAATCCACCCGTTTCCCATTATCATCTCTAATCATTATGTGTCAATTTTGAGCGTGGTGGATTGGCTTCAAAAAGCACTGCTGCGATCATGACTTATTAGGTTGATTGCCTTGCACTATTAGTGTTGGAACTAAACAGCGGTTCCTTTACCAACTGGCTCATCCTCCTCCTCCTCCTCCTGATGCATGCGGATGTGAGAAGAGAAGAAAAAAAATATGTAAGTCTGCGTCTGCTACACTTACTTTGCCGTCACTCAAACTAATAATATGACATAGAGTCATTTTTTTCTTTTTGGTTTCTTCTTCGTTCGTTTGTTGGTTTTTGTTTCAACCCCAGCGGATGCAATAATTCCCTTGAATGTCGCAGGCGGAAAGTGGTCATCTTGAAAATAATTTTCACGGGCTAGCGTGACAAAAGGTGTTCCTCTCTCGCCAAGGAAATATACTTATATATATAATATAATAATAAACCGGTAATGATTTTTCCTCGTTTTTGTGAAAAAAAGGAAGAATGCCTTTGCCTAAACTTGTTTGATGATCCATTTATTCCTATTAGCAACCCCAAGCGACGAGCTAGATGATAATGATGTGTTCACAGGGCTAACCAGAAAATTAACAGTTTAGCCTAAAAAAAGCCAAAAAGTGGTGTGGTGGTGTCTTATTTTTTTACGGGGATCACTTCCTCCTTTTCGTCTCGGAAAGTGGAGACACTGCACTTGAGAGAATCTGGAGCGTGATGTTGGAGAGCCACGCAAGACAAAAAAAGGCGAGTAAAACAATGCCCTTTTTAACTTTCACTGGAAGAGTGGCCTACCCAAAAAATACATAATTTGTCCAAAAGAAGAAAAAAAAATAAAGTGACGTGTCTGGAGGGAGCAGGTGGTGCGCTACTACCTATATAGTACATCATCATGATGATGAGTGGGAAGCTCTCAATAACTTTGAGCACCTTGTCCGAAAAAAAAGAACTACTATGCGCTTTGGAGGTATTTATGATAAAAGGATTTCCAGATTTTTGAATTCCTGTCGCAAGGGAATTTATTTATGCATGGGAACATGGAGTGCTTCTGTCGTCCCAATTAGAGGCAAATTGAGCCAGGTCGGCAGTTCTTTTTCATTTTGGCTCCTTGGACTCATTTCCTTGGACTCTCGTCCTTTTAGAAAAAACAAAAAAATTCTGTAAAGGTGACACGCATAGCTAACAAGTATGCATTTATTTTCTTTTGTCTTTTCTGTCTTAAAAAAGTAGTACATAATATGTCTTTAGCTAAAAAAAATCCAATATATTTTTCCCCGTTCTCACATCATCCTAATCCTCTGATCTAATTGTAAAAGATGCTCACCTGCGTCCAAGTCGTCAACTTATTCCATGAAATTAACAAGTCAAACAGAGGCAAAAAGCAATTAATAGAAAAAATATATAAGCCATTGATGGAAAACCTGCCCGTCATCCCACTTCCCTCATAAAATAATCTATATTCATTACTCCATTGTGCCAAGGTGGACCTCGGGAATGTGTAGGGACATCTGCATCAATCAGCAATCCAGCAGCTATATATTATATTTTATATTTTTTACAATAATATCCCTCTCTATATCCCCATTGTTACAGTTACCTAGAAATGGAGAGAATGCCTCCACACACATCTTCACACATGGATGAATGGAGTGGAGGAGCAAGGTGTGTCCAAACAATGAAGTCCTGCCACACGTCCGCGTCCGGAGGAACCCAGGCCTACTTTTGCTGCCTGCTGCTGCTGCTGCACCCTTCTCTCTCTGGGGCAAGACGAGATTCCATTTTTTCCCCATTCTTGGGAAAATAAACAGTGTCAAGGAGGAAGAGCTGACTAACTGACTGAACAGCTCAGCTGGCTTGTTCTTTCCTCTTGCTTGTTTCTCCAGTTCCAGTCACCTTGCTCACAACTTGCCACCTCATTTGTTCCCCGACCACCTAGTCACTTTGCAACAAAAGGGTTGGCATTAGTGTCCACCTGTCTTTAATTAATTGACTCGCATCACATTCACATCCCATCATCATCATCATCACACTCTTACCTGAGCAGTGAGCAAAACCACACTTGTTTTTGTAAAGCCAAGGAAGAGTTTTGTGTAGCCCTTGGCTTTAGCAGGCCCAAAACTCTTTTCTCCATTTAGCCAATTTCCACTCCTCCTCTTCTTTCATCAATTTTTATTAATAAAGCATGAATTCACGGACTCAATAATAATAATAATAATAATAATAATGCTGCTGCTGAGCATAGCTAAACCCGAGAGAGTCACCTAATCAAAAGGTGCAAAATAGGGAAAGGATAGTAAGTATATTATGCATATATATATGTATTACATTCTAGCAGCCCAGGCAATATACAGCTATTAAAGCCTCACACTTCGTCTTCTTGTTCCTTTAAAAAAGGAAATTAGATGAGAAAACACACACACTTTTTCTTCCTTGCTTGCTTGCTCCTTTTTTATATCGTATCCCCTTGAGCAAAAAAAATATTTTATTCTGGTTTGCATGAATTACGTGTGTTTCTTGCCCGTGTACTCGTGTTTGGTTAGTTGACTCGCCTCCAGCCTACTTTTCCCACTAACGAAATCCACACACACACACACACACACGAGGAGCATGTGGGTCTACTTGATTAATCACATGTCAGACTGAATTAATCATCGTCATCATCATCATCATCATCATCATTACCAGAGGAAAAAATCTTGAAAAAACTTTTTCCTCTCTCGTCATAATCCAGTTAGGTGGGGGGAAGGAGGGAGTAGTGTAGTGTATAATATGCAATGATCCATATTATTCACGGGATTCGGAGGACCCCACAAGAGGATTCTTTCCTCATGTTTACTTTTCACACATGAAATATACAGGGTGACGGTGAATGACGGTGAGCAAATAATAACTGAAGCAGAGAAGCTAAAGCTAAGGCTAAATTATGCTGCTGCTGATAGTCTTAGAAATAGTGTGGACTCTTATTGTGGAAATTATATGAGGTGACAAATGGGAGAAATGATGATGATGATGAGTGCGAGAGATGGGAAATTAAGCAAAATGGAAAATAGGGTAATTAGACGTTTTGAAGGAGAAAAAATGTAATGAAATGTGTCATTTAGCAAGACGCACAATTATTTTCCCTACCTTTTTAGCCACTGCACTGCACTGCCAACGGTCAAACAAAATATGTGAGGGACGCGGCGGACGCGGATGGATGATGCGATGCGACATTCTTAAAAACCCACAGTTTTTTGGGTTCCTTCCTAACTCCTCTTCTGAAGCAGCTCAGCCAGTTGAGATGAAGCTCCCCTCCTCCGTTTAATTAATGGGAAGGTAAAAAAAAATGATGAGAAAAGGCGAGGCAGGGTAATGCAATGGTAATGAGTATTCCGAGAGAACAATCATTTTTCCTCGTCATTAGCATTCTACCAAAAACAATAAAAAAAAGAGAAATGTTAATACACCTGTGCACTCTGTTCGTATATTATCCCCATTTTGGTAGGAAATGGGGTTGAGACTGGTAGGCAATATGGGATTTGCAGAGCACTTTTTATTATTGTTGGTGTTGGTGGCATTTCTCTTGGGGGATTTTTTTCTCCTCTTCTTCTTCTTCGTCAAGTGTCCGGCTGTTCGTATTTCTAATTTGTCCTGTCCACAATAACACAGAGTGGTGAGGATGATACGCATATCTCCATCTCTCTATTTTGTCTTCTTGTTCTTCATGCAAAATTAAGTTGGACTCGGGATGATAAAGGATATGACGAGGACGAACAAAGATTGGATTTTTTTCATCATCATCATCATCATCACCTCCTTATATCCTCCTCAATACACTGAACCATGAATGGCAGGAGAGAAGGAGGAGGGTGTAAAAAAAAAGAAAAGAACTGTCCACACACATCATCTTTTTGCATCTCACAATCAGGTGGATGTGGAATAATGTGGATGCAGGGTTCCCCTGCCAAAAATAAAAGACGGGAAGATAATTGAATCGTGCAAGGAAATGGGTAGGGCCTGCGGTGACTACGTGAAAAATTGGGGAAAAGAGTGTGGTTCGAAAAAAAAATACATTATTATTATGCTTCTATTTTGCTCTAATTACAAGACGTGGCTCAGCACTCATCGTCATCACACCATCAAATTGCTAACGATGGATTATGGGATGGATGGGTGATGGCTCATTATATTATATTTGGGCCCTGCTTATATCAGCTCATGTTTCAATTAAATCTCGTACAAGAGGACAGAGAGGAGGCATCATCATTGCAAAAAAATAATAGGAATATGTATTGTATGGATGATTTTCTAAAGAAACCACACCGCCGCCGCCGTCGTCGCCGTCACAAAGCTCCAATTGTTTTTATGAGAGCAGACTTTGAGCTTTTGAGCAAATTATGAATTCGCCATCTTTCCGCATTGCTAATTTTCCGCTTTTGTTTTCTTCAAGGATGTGCGTGGCGTTTTGCGTTGATGATGAGTTGAGTTGACATGGCGGTCAACGGCCGGCTAAAAAATGTCGAGCATTGGATACGAATGGGTGTGCTGTATATGGGGAGTTTTTATTTTACCAGAGGGAAAAAATAGTGACGACGCCTGGGTTGCCCAAACACAATTAATTGTTTTTTTTTCTTAAATACTACCTATATAATTTTTGCTGCGGAGTAAACAAAAACATTAAGCAGTTATAATCTGTGGAAAAAGGAGCTATGACTCATGCGACCGTTCCAGAAACTCGTCTGTGGTCACGAACCCCTGCTTGCTGCACTTGGGGCTTGATAATTTTTTTTTGTTACCAAATCCATATTATCGCCTGATGGACATGGACACTCGTGATGTGGACCACAATAATAATACCACCACACGGTCGCCGGTGGTGGTGCACGAGTGCAGATATGTCATATACCACCACCGCTCGTAAAAAATACAATAATATGTATATACTTAATATTGCATTATTACAGGCTTCGTAATCCACTTTTCCCTTGATTTATGACGGGATTACTGTTAAAAATTGACAATTTGTATTTTTATTGCTGAAAACAGACTCGAGATGGGATTAGAGCGAGCGGACTTGTTTCTTCTCTTTCTCTCTCTCTCTCAACTCCTTATTGTTTTCCTCGTTGTCAATGGAAGAATAGTAGATAGTTATAGGTTATCATTATAGGTGTAATACTCTGTGTGTGCTGATGCTGGGCAGATTGCATCAAACGAAATGCTTGACTCATCGTAAACAAGCCACGTTATTACTCATGATCTTTCCGCACAACTGCGGCGTTGTCTGTTGAGCCCATTTCCCACTAACTCTTTAATTGCGTTTTAGCACTCTCAAACCGAAGGAAAGCAGTTTTCAAGGGATTCTGAACAGCTTAGTCCCCTCATCATCATCATCATCGTATTTACCTGGTGCCGGGGGAGATTATCCCTTCAATTAAATGGGATTCAATCACGGATCGTCTTCAAACTTGAGCAATTACAGGCATGTTGCAATATGTGCTAGTCATCAATAATACTTCAAATAACATGAAATAATAAAACTTTGTTTAAGCCTCGGCAAAAACCGCTTGTTGAGTAGCCAGTAGACTTCGAATGGAGGAGTCGTGTGTGTGTTTGTGTGTGTAGATGATCGATAGAGAGGATTTTGTAAATTGTGTCGTTGTCGACGTCCGACGTCCTCCTTCTCCTACTCATTATCCCCATCTTTGCCCCTGCATGCAAAGGCCTTGCCCCAGCTATAATTTAGTTGATTAAAACTAATTCTTCTCTCCAGCTTAGTTTGCACAACTCCTCTTGGAATGTCAAATTGCTTTATCGTTTTTCTCCAATACAGCAAGATCGAACAACAACTCTACTCTTTTTGGGATTAGGAACTAGTCGGGAAAATTACCGGATTAATAAAAAGAAGAAGAAGAAAGGAATAATAATATTATACAGCCTTGCATCATAACAACATGGATGGATGGATGGGGCTAGAAAGAAGCCAGTTACTAAAAATAGACTTTAGTGACCTGCCACCACACCAGCGCAGCAGTCACCACCAGCTCTCATCCTCTAATGGGCTATCTGCCATCACTGCTGGAACACTCACAATGTTGAGCATCATCCAATCTGATACCATATCAATAATTACTTATTATTATTATAGCTGTACCGCAAGATGAGAATAATAATGACCGATAGCTTCCTCTCCACACACTGGACCACAGCGCTAATCTTAATTGCCTCGAGTAAAAGTACTTGACTTTTAACTTGTTTCCCTGCTGTGGTTTCCAGCTTCCAGCAGCAGCAGCAGCAGTATCATCGCTATCTCAATTGGACGACATTAGCCTTGCTCCGAGATAATGCGGTTGGATAGTTGGTTGAATTAGGTAATCTATTTATAGAAATGCTACTCCAGTTCGGGCACTATATGTATGAACAAGGAAAAGGGTCCAGTATTACATAAGGACGTCTCCGGTTTGTCTGAAGTGGAACAATTCCGCTATCTGGATGACATGACCTACAATCCCTTATCGGAGCGGGAATTCATGGGTCGGTGCAGGGCTTTGAGTGATTCCAGGTGTAGTAGGGGCTCGTTGAATTGAGGATTATCCAAAAAGGAATCGAAAATTGAGAAACTGAAACTTCCTTTGCATTTAATGTAATTTATAAGATGGATGTCACATTTTCTCAAATACATTTCTCAAGGAAAAGGAAAGAATGATGATGCTTTTATGTAAAGAGCGGTTCTTGAAATAGTTTCATTTTGCAAGTGCTCCCATATTTCCTCATCCCTCTGCTAAACTCCAGTAGCCCCAACCACCCTCCTCCCATTTCGACGGTGCTTCAAAATGTTAATTAACTTAATTAACTGTCCGTTTAGCATTTCATTCAGGCAATTTGCAACTCTTTTTTGAAATGATTGGCAGCCCCATCCCGGCACACCTTGTCCATTACGCAAAGAGGGTTTCCCCCTTGTAAACAATATTGTTAAAGTAATTGAAATTATATATTATATATACCTATGCAGCCTTTCTCATAATGTACTTATCTATGGCGTATACTTATCGGGATCTAAACTGTCGGATTCAATTACTGCACAGTAGTAGTAGTAGTAGTAGTAGTAGTGGTTCACTTCCATCTTTTTTCTTTATTCTACCCTTCAGCCCCCCCCCATTATTACATCTGCATTAGTTTGAGATAAGGGGAAAGTGAAGCTCAGATTATGATCTCTCCTTCAATGACCACTATAACACAATAATAATAAGTTATATAACTGGCGGTGGCTATCACCTCATCTCTCAAAAAAGTGACCAGTGTGACTAAAATGGGGCTGCTGGCTTAAAAGGAGTACAAAATTGAAAATAGGAGTGATAACGAGAATCCGTTAATTTTCAATTTGATAAGGAAACTGAGTTGAGTAAGGGGAACAAGTGTATTATCCAGGTTTTTTTCTTCTCTCCTTCCATTATTCAAATGTAGCAAGAGGGCTTATCCATTTTCGGGTAATTATCTCATAATGGATTGTTCCTGGAGGGTAAGCTGGAGAGAACTGGAGAGGTAGTATGACGAGAAAAACCAAGATTAAGTTTAGGGCAGTTATATATAGGTATATACATATTCTTATATTTTGATTTTGTCAGTTTAATTTCATTCCTCTTGATGAAAAGGAGGGGCTCAATGGTTGAACTCGCTATTAAGAAGGAGAGAGAAAAAGCGATACAAAGGGAGATCTCTCGAGTTTCTTATCCTCATCAAAGGGGGAATCCATCCATCTGTGGCCACTTAATTACAATCATTTTATCCCCGGCTAATGGACCTAATAATACCAAAAGCAGGTGGAAAGACTGATGATTATGATGATGATGAGGAGGAGGAGGAGAAGGACGACAATTGACAATTGGTGATGTAATGGGGATGGCGATTGGATTGGACACACCGAAAAATGATGAGAGTAGCTGCATACATGCTCTCCCTGCTGACCATCATTAGGATAATGAGTAATGAACATTTTTGTAATCTCTCGGCAGGAATGACGTCTCGGGAGTTCAAAGTGGAGCTGTAAGGTCCGCTCCGCACACATATCTTCTTTCACACAACAGGAATGTTGGACCCATCATCTCGGCCGAACTTGACCTGCCTAATATGGAGTTAAAAATGGTGTGACACTTGTTGGGATCGTCGTCACCAACTGGAAGCGGCAAAAGTGGGTGGGTGTTCCTAAGTGGATATTATGCCATTTCTGATGTGAGTAGTCGATGCAATTTATGGAATTACGACGAGAGTAGAGGAGATTTTTTTTTGGATAAACAAAAAGGCTTTAATGAAACAGGATGAGATATATTCTGAGTAGAAATTGTATAAATAAAAATAAAAGAATGATGGACGAGGGGGATATTTGGCCGGAGGTGTTGGTTGGTGGTGGAGGGCACGGTTGCGGACGGGTATCCAATGACTTTTTAAACGATAAAAGTTGGTCGTCCTTGGTGAACAACATGTATCCCGTGGACATGATGGACATCACGGCAGCTTGGTTCTCCTCCAGTTTTGTGGCTCCGTTGGATGCAAAAATTGCGCCGAACCTGGTTCCCGTGAAGTTGGAGCAAATGTCAATGAATAGTACCGTGTTTCGCTTGGTCCGGAAGTATCTGATATGTAGTGCAAGCCGCTCCGTTTGGGGTAGACCTGCAAGACAAGGTTGCGTTGATGAGCATTGGCTTTCTTTAGAAAACTAGCTCGACAGTTAATATTGCGCAAATATACATATAATTAGTTACTAAAAATGGAGTTGCTCTTGATTGAACTGCGACAGAGTGCAGAGTCATTGGTGCAGTGGGATGGTTGTCTTCTCAGAGAGTCGCAATTCGCTTCCCACAACTGGTACATCCTTGACACAACATGTCCCATAACTTCAAAGAACTCTGGAGTTCCGGCCAGGAGACGCATGCTTTCAGTGTGGGTGTGGAAATGCTAAGGTCATATACAATGGTTCTGATTATATACACTGACTGAATGCCATCCCAATTCCGACAAACATGAAACAGAAAGTCAGATTTTAAACTTACACGGTCGTATTCGGTTGTCCAGTACTTGTCGGGGGTGGTGGTGGTGGTGCAACCCATATTCTCGAGATCGTCCAGTATATAGGGTGCGTCCTTCTCCTTCCAGGTGGTTTTGTACACGGCGTACACAACGTCGCCGCCGTTGGCTTTGGGAGAACCCATCATCAACCCTATGAGAATGAGAATAGTGTAGTACCACATTATTCCAGAAAATGTTACGAATTTAAAGAGAAATTTGTTCCCTAAGAAATCTAGAAGTGAATGAGAGAAAATATTATATTATGCGTATGCTTTTGATGCAAACGGGGATATAAGAGTCGAGAAAGTGGCTGCTCCTGTATATATTATATTATGCATTTCCGTGACCTCATTATGAGAGAGAGTTTGCATAACTCTCTATAATAATAAATGTTCTTGTGTAACCCTCCTACCAATTGTCTTTGAATTAAGTAGAAATCGGGATTGTCGCCAAACAAGGACGCTAATAGTATTAGTGACGTAAAGGATGTTGGTGAGCAAATATGCGTTCGCAGTTATTACGCCGCCGTTCCTTCTCAGGTTCAATACCTTAATGCTATAAACCAGATATATGAAATGCGTTGTAATGTTTCTAATGCAATAGTAAAAAATATATGGAAATCTAAGGTTTGTGAATCATACAATGTTTGTTTCAGTTGAAGGAAAGATTTTTTGGATTGTGAATTGGGACTTCCCAAGGTCTCGTGGAAGTCTCGTTCAGGAAGGAAGGAATTTTTGAAGAAAGCCAAGGGACAGCTTTTGGCAATAATGTATATATGGATTTAACTATATCGGAGTTCAATAGTTAGGCTTCCACAATAAAGAGAGCTTACTGCGTAGGATCTGACTGATCTGGTAGCTGGAGCGGTGGAAGCTTTTTATATGGAATCAGTTCCAGAAGCCACAAAGCGAAACCAAATGTTGGACACCACGACACCTGCACAATGGTTTAAAAAGGTTGATAGCCCTTGCCACTTGGCCTTCTTCCCCAAGTGATGATGACAAAGTTAAATTTCACAAATTACATGTTCAGTAGTGATGATATAATGCGTAAGTAATTTATTTTATCATCTACGTGTACAGACAGTATCTAGAAAAAAATTACCTAGATACTTTTCAGGCATTTACAAACAATTTATATAAAAAAACAAAAAGTACAAAGTGGGAAAATGTTACGCATTTAACTGGCAAAATTCATACATTCGAACAGAGTTAGTTAGAAAAACTAATACAAAAAATGACAACTCATTTTGAAAGCTTAATGAAAATAGTAAATGATCATTAATAGTAGGAGTGACATACGAGCCCGATCATCTCGTTTGGCATTACTGCCCTGGTTACCTTTGTTATTACTCTGCTTCCCCTCAAGTGGGGAATCTTCCTTTTGGACACCATCAGACCCGTGTCCTTTCCTCAGGTTGGGATCCTCATCATGACTCTGCGTCCCCTCAAGTAAGAAACGTCTCAAATTGAAATCTGTCGTTTGAATTTCATCCAGAGTTTTGTTCCTCAAACTGGGATGAATGGCAATGAGTTGAGATTGGTAGGGTTTCGTCTTCATCAGGTAGACAAAGTCTTGAAAGTCTACCGTTGCATTATTAGTAGAAGAATCCACACGATACAACTTTGCGGTAAGGTCGACTCCATGGACCTGGATTTTGTATGAAGCCAACTGAGATTGATCCACAGGGACTCGTGACTGGTTGCGAAACGACAGCGTGTAGATTTCTATATCTAAAAAAATATTTTCATTAATATTAACAAATAAATAAAACAACCGTGTATAAAAAAGGCCAATATAATAAAACATTACAGGAAAAATGCTTCACGAAATAAAATCCGGATTCTCCGGATGAAGTAGACTTACTCATGTTGAGCTCTTTATTGCAGGTTATGGTAGAGTTAGAGCTCCAATGTTCGGGTGGTCCATTAGTGCTGCAGCAAGTACCGATGTCTTGTATTTTGCGCATGTGTCCCCCAGGTTGGGTGAATTCAACCCAGGAAAATGTTATTAGTGGTTCCCAGTTTATAGTGTTCAGCAAACGGTTCTAGAAAAAGGAATTTTAAGTTTGTGATATTATTATTAGTCATATCCTCAATAAAATGATAGAACATGCCGCATTAAATATTTGAAATTAGAAATATGTAAAAAAAAAAAGCTAAAAAAGGCTTACCAAATCGCCACCCAATCTCGGTTTGTCTAGACGTGCCTCACGGGAGAGGTGAAGTGGCACACATTTTATGTCCAAATCTTGCCAAACGTCCTCGCATTTGCAGAAGCAAACGTCACGCGACTCGGAAGGTGGACAACGCGTTGTTGTTGTTGGATTGGCGTTGTTGGTCGGAAAGAAGAAGACGGAGGGGATTAGGACCAGCCAAAAGGCATAATGAGCCATTTTGGAACACTTTTTTTCTAGATTTCCAACAAAAAACAAACAAAAATTTCTGAAAATCAAAATTTTTACAAAGTTTTTCAAAGTGATTCGACTCGTTTTAAAAGGTTTTTAACTGGAAGCTCGGACAGTGCTCACACGATGAGTCAACGACTTGCCAAAGAATACACCGAATTCTGGAAAAACGGTCCTATTTATACTCCCGGATTGACCCACATTTCCAAGTCCAAAATGTTTTTCAATAATATATGCTAATTTTTGTGAATAAATGCACAACAAACCTTTGGCCTTTGTCCCGTTTGTCCACTCTTCTGGAATTTGCATATCCGGCCGGATCGGATTCCAGCAAGAAATCGTTTACACTATATGAACCCGTGCTCAGACCAACAACATGAACTTTGAACTTGAGTAAACTAAACAAATAAATTTGGACATTGGACCTATTATTATCATTTGCACTTTGAACCCCGGTAGCAAATTGAACTTTAGCCTGGGGTGAATATATAATGTCTTCCCGAATCAATTATGTAGGACGTTCCTTCCTGCCTAATTAAAGCCCTCACAAAATGATTTTCATAATTTGTTTGTGAGTTAACGACTTTTGAGGAAAACATTGTAACTTTTATTACTGTCTATTAAACTATTAAACTCTTGATTTTCATAATTATTATATATACCTATATACAAAGCAAATGCAACCAAATAAAAAAACTCTTTCATTTCAAGTTTATTTGGAAAGCCTTATTGTCTCAGCCGGAAATGCAAACAGTGCGATAGTGTATGTAGGTAATTCAAATTCCTGTCGTAAGAATAAGAATGCTGTGATTCAGACCATGACCTAATTTTTTCGAGCTGTCACGGACGGACCATTTAACAATGAATGCAACCAAGCCTAGTCATCATCCCTCATTAACCACACTTGATAATAATAATAGTAATAAGTGGTGGCAATGCGCAGGTGCAGCTGCATAATGTATGCTTTGTTCTTTCCCTATATTCCAAATATTTCCAATTTCCAAATAATCCCTTAGAACATACAAGGAGGAGCAGAGAACTAAACTAACTAATGAATCCCAATTCCAATCTCCAGTAGTCATCCTTTTTTACCCTTTTTCTTTTCCCAATTTGTAATCCTTCTTCTTCTTCGTCTTCCTTCTGGTCTGTATATTATATAGAACATCCACCAGCAAAGGATTTTTATGGCCTTAAGCCCCCCTCTTTAATAATAACAATAGCGAAGGAACAATGAGACTTTCATAATCACAAGGTAATTTACTATTTTACACCTTCCCCTTTAGCCCAGCTAAATGGCTGGCTAAGGTAAACACTGCTGGAATTATTATTATATTATATATCTTTGCCGGTCCTTATTTACAGCCCATTATAATTACATCAGCATCAGCCCTAAATAAATATGGTTTGGTTTGGTGGGATTTGTGGACTTCCCATTTAACATTTTTTTCACACTTCTCTCCAAAGAAATCCTCAATTCTCGCAGCATGCTGCCCTCCTCCCTTCATCCAACATTATTCCCATTCTCTCCAGTGGATTGATTCTCTTTACCTAGAAGAGAGAGAGAGAGCGAGATGGAAAATATAAAAATGCTGAAGCGAACGAGCAAGTCCTTTTTCTTCTCCTCTTGCTTGTCTTCCCCACACCACAGCCCAAAAAATCCCTTTGTTTCACAACTTTGAAACTTTTTTTTGATTCATTCCATAAGACGAAGAAAATGAATGAGAGGATGAATGAAAACTTTTTTTTGTGCTTGTGTTTTTCATCTCATTGATCAATCATCATCATCCTCATCTCAAACTCACATTTCATAGCATTTTTGTTAGTTATGTATGTAGCTTTCCATAATACCCCCAGAGTTCACCCTCACCTCACCTGCTGCCCTTTTTTAGCCGACGATGACACATTTTATTACAGATAGGCATTACATTTTTTTACATACATGAAGGAGGACCAACAGAGCTTAAATCCTCGTTGAGACCATGTAATCTCTTATGTCATCTTTCTTGGATTATGAATTTTTTATTTTGGGCATCCCCTTCTTCTCTCTAAAAAAAGTATATTACATTCTCTCAAAGTGACTCTTGTCTTTCTCTCTCTGAAAGAATAAGAAAAGATGAAGAAGCTCTTGTGTTTGACTGTTACATTGCAAGGCGCTCTGGTGCAAGTGCCGAGAGAGAGAGAGCCAAGCCGCCGCTCTCTCAGGCTCACCTTTTGTTGTTACCTTGTCGGCTACAAGTTTAAGTGGTGGTAGAAGAACATAAAATAATATTTGTAATCCGTCAGTCAATGAGTAAGGGAATCATATTATGCATGTTCCATCCATTCCATCCATCCACCTCTATCTTCTCCTCCGCTCTGACTCTTCTGGTGGTGGTGCATGGTGGACTGGACGGTGGACACTAATCCTTTTTCCTTTTGACTTTTTACCTGCCTAAACCGGCCGTCGTCAAGTACGGCAGCTGGTGTTTACTCAGAAAATGGGGAAATATGAAAGGTGGATTTGATGGTGATGTGATGATCATGATGAGGATGACGTGGTGAAGATTGCCATCATGTAACATGTCTTCACTATATATAATACTAATACTTATTACTATTACTACTATTCCTTGACAAGAAGAGGAAAACTACTGCACCCTCATTCACTCATCCGCGGCGTCCCCAGGAGCAGCCTCACAATCAGACGAAAGGGGGAAAAACTGATGTGAGCGATTCCCGATCCCATGTAAAACGGGGAAAATATAATATAATATGAGGATAATCATGTTATACATAAATATGCATGCTGATACCATCACAATTGTAATACATGACGTACATGATTATTATGACAAGAGTCATTTTCCAAAAGAGATATATACTGACTGGCTCCCTGGCTACCTAACTGATAAGCGGGTTGCGTTGCTTTGCGTGCAATGGAAAATACATTTTTTCTTCTTCTTCTTCTTCCATACAGATACCTTAGCCGGAGGAACGAGTAGAAAAACGTCTTGAGTTGTGTGGTTTACTTTACCGTTGACATCACAGTTCACCCCTATTTTTCCAGTAGAGATCATGCCATGACTGGAATGCGTAATGTGTAATGAATAAGTGGCAAGCATTTATATAAGTATTTTTTTCCATGAATATATAAGATAATTTTCTCGGGGATCTCCGTGCATTATCCAGATAAGTGCCCAGTGTCATGGGGATAAGTGATGGAGGTAGGGAACGAGAATATAATTTTAATAAAATGATGCAGTATTTTTTTTTTTGGTCTCATACACTTCAGCTCCTGCTGCCGATGATGCGATATCATGATGATGATGATGATGATGATGATGACCCAATCCTCGAAATCGAACATGAACCATCCACCTCATTCACCCAACATAATATTTTAAACAATTTCTCATGCAAATCATTCCCCCCTCCCCACCCCACCCTCATCATGTACACACAAATTCGTTTACATTAAAAGCTGTTTTAAATATTATGCGCTTCCCGTTTCTTCTCCTAGCTGACTGAAATAACTGACCTTTGTACCAATACATATTTTTTCCATTTTTGTTTTCATGATGCATAGAGGTATTTCTAGTCAAATAAATTTAAATGTGATACTTTAGACAGCAATTCAGAGTTGACAGTTTGCTACACTCTATACAATAATATGTGTAGTTCTAAGAATTTTTAATTTCTTATTGTGTATAGTTTATTCACTCGGTAAAATTTTTTTCGAGGTCTCGGCTCTCTCTCTCTCTCTTTTTAACTTGACATGGATGGAATAAGCTTAGCATGCATGCCAAGAATGCGATATCGTCAGTGTGTCTTGTGACTTTGCTGTGCGCTCATTCATTTATTCATCAAAAAAGACGTATGCAGGCTCCTTTAGTCGAGTGATTAATAGTGGAATAGTGGTGGTACACTGAGCAGGCTTCTTGTTTTATTTCTTGTGAGCAATTTCAGCTGCGTAATAATACTTGTTATTAAGTACAAAAGTAACACATATAGCGGTACTGTTTAACTCATTCAAGTGTCTACTGTCTACACTACTACGTCAGTCATCGGTCGGTCCCAGGTATGTATGAATATTATTTTTTTTATAAACATCTTCCTTTTTTTACAACGAATTTTATTTAAAAAAACATTTCATTGTGTTTTATTGAATGGAGGAAAAAAAAGTTGGAGGATGAGCAGCTTCTTCATAATTCATTTCATTTAAGGATCATTATCATTATGCACGTTTAGCTCTCACCACCACCACTACATACCGCCCGCCCGACCTCACATGAAATTATCTTGCATATTATTATTAGCCCATTACCTATATATCTCTTGGCCGGGGGAAGCCGACAAGGTGTGAGCAAACTAGTAAAAAAGGAAACAAGGGACAAAGGTGCCAGGCCAGCTGCCCTAGTCTTCTTAATTTACACTGAAACCCATTTTTTTTTCGTCTTGCTCCTCTGTCTCGGTCTCGTATTATTTTTTTTTTTCGTTCTCTTCAAAGAGAAGAAGTAAAAACATTTACTCGGGCCGAGACAACCTACCTGCACGCCTGACTCGGTCATTGGTTTTAAAAAACAAAGAAAAAAAAGAAGTATCCCATATATCATTGCTGATTGCACCTTGCATCAGAGAGCTCAACTCAAACGGCTGAACAAAACCAATATTATGTAATTGAAATTGAGTAAGGCTACACGGCCACAAATATAACCATAAATATACAGTAATAATAATAATATTCTCATAGGGTCTCAAAAGTAAACGTACGTCAGGCATGGGGATCCCGTCTTGTTTGTCTGGAAGGAAAATATAAAACAGCCCGTGTCCATGTCCCTCTGTCACTTTTCGTGCTCTTTCGGCTAGCGAACCTCCCTTCTTTTTTTTCTTCTAAAAATAACCAATTTGACTGGGAGAATTAGACGCAGAGCTAGCTCATTTGCA
>JAANSN010001844.1:0-29003 GCA_036850665.1 Dicranocentrus wangi | reverse complement strand
CTCTTTCGTATAAAGAAAGAATGAGCAGAGTGGAAGAAGTAATATCGGAGGTTTGTGTTTCATAATCATAGCAGCAAAGGATAATTGGTGTATTAGAATTAGATAGAACTCGTACCATATATTTTTTAAGATGGGACTCACCGGTTGTGCCGATACCATTATTGGGATCCCCGGACGAATCAAAGGTCTTTCCGGAGGCCAACAAAAGCGACTGTCTGTGGCATCTGAAGTAACAAAATTATACACAAATTAAAATAACAAAGCCAATATTGAAAGTAGTGCCGATTAAGGTAGTGATGCAATTTGTCTCCTTATGTATCTGAAGATTTTAACAGATCCTCAATTGCTGATATGTGATGAACCAACAACCGGCCTTGATTCCTTCATGGCACTAAATCTTCTCCAAACATTAAAAACTTTGGCAAACAATGGGAAAACAATTATTTGCACAATTCATCAGCCAGCATCACAGATATTTACATTGTTTAACAAACTTTTGTTGATGTCCGAGGGAAGAGTTGCTTACAATGGTGACGCGCAGCTTGCCACTAATTACTTTTCGTCGTAAGTGGTAAATATGTGCATTTAAACGGTAAAAATTCATGAATATCCATTAATGGGCGAGAATTTGAAAATATCGTAGAGTTGGATACAATTGTCCGGAAAATTATAACCCAGCGGATTTCTATATTCGCATGCTTGCTATAAAACCTGGAAGTGAGAATGAGTGCTTGCTAAGATCTACAGAAATTTGCAACAAATTTGATGAGAGTAATATGGCACGCGACCTCAAGTCGATTGTGAGAATACTGAAATGACATAATATTCAACAGTTTGACATTCTTCTGAAGGGTTGGTGACATGATTATATAAAATACATTTCATTTAGGTGAATGGATGTGTGCAAGACGAGCAGCTGCTAGAAGCATTAAAAAAGGAAGCAAAACTGCGAAAGCGTTCTCCCTATAAAGCGTCTTGGTTAGCTCAATTTCGAGCGTGTTTTTGGCGTTCCGGAATAACGATTTTAAAAGATCCGACTTTTTTAAAACTGCAAATTATTCAAACAATTGTAAGGATCCATCAATCGAGTTTTGTAAATTCTTCAATTTTTGAAACTAAAAATACTATAAGGTTTCAAAATCTTCACGATTTTATTATTTTTCAGTTTTTGTCGTTACTAATAGGCGTGGTGTACTTTGGACAAGAAAATGATCAAGAAGGAATTCAAAATATTAGCGGCTGCCTTTTTATAATAATAGCAAATCTTACATTTGGCAGTGTTTTCCCAGTATTGAATGTAAGTTAATGTATATCTCGAAATTCATGTCATGAATTAACACGTAAAACTTTGTATACTCATTTATTTTGCAATCTGTTAAATTGAAATTTACTTTCAAATGTTGACAGGTATTCTGGCATGAGCTTCCCGTATTCCTGAGGGAGCATTCTAACGGGATGTATAGAACGGATGCATATTACTTAGCGAAAACATTCGCAGAGCTTCCGGTTTACCTGTGCTTACCTGTCATTTACATTAGTATAGTGTATTTCATGATTGGACTAAACTCGGATGTTAGCAGATTTTTTACTACAATGCTTATCGCGGTTCTGGTCGCAAACGTTGGGGCGTCATTTGGTAAAATATAAAACCTATATATTTACATCTTATTTATCTAATTAGTGTTGTATGAGGATAGTAGGCAATTATTGTTTTTAATATGTTTGGTAATAGGATACATGGCATCAACTATAACGCCGTCTCTGAGTGCAACAATGGCCATAACGCCTATTTTCATTACACCATTCATGTTGTTTGGGGGAAAGTTTCTGTCGGTTTACCTGTGCTTACCTGTCATTTACATTAGTATAGTGTATTTCATGATTGGACTAAACTCGGATGTTAGCAGATTTTTTACTACAATGCTTATCGCGGTTCTGGTAGCAAACGTTGGGGCGTCATTTGGTAAAGTATAAAACCTATATATTTACATCTTATTTACCTAATTAGTGCTGTATGATGATAGTAGGCAATTATTGTTTTTAATATTTTGGTAAAAGGATACATGGCATCAACTATAACGCCGTCTCTGAGTGCAACAATGGCCATAACGCCTATTTTCATTACACCATTCATGTTGTTTGGGGGAAAGTTTCTGAACAAGGAGTAATAAGACTTCAAATTGTTATTTAAAGGATTGAGGAATACATACATAATATAATTCTATGTCGTTCAAAATTCATAGTTCTATTCCTGTGTACTTCATTTGGCTGAAGTACCTATCTTGGTTCTTATATGGAAATGAAGCACTCTCAATAAATCAGTGGAAAGGGGTTACTGGCATCACATGCGATTCAAATACGACTTGCATTGAAAATGGAGAGCAAGTTCTGGAAAGTCAAAGCTTTAAAGAGGTGAATTTGTATTGTGATAATTACGGGAAGTATTTTAAATACATAACACGATTGACTGTATTCTTTTCTACAGGAGAATTTTGGACCATCTCTAGCTGCACTTGGTGCATTGATTGTAGCAACTCGATTAATATCTTACCTCGGACTTGCAATGAAAACTCGAAGGAAGACTTGAAATCCAATCAATCAGTTACTATTTCATCATGCCATTTTATTTATTTTTCGCATGTTAAAAACTGAAATCACAATTTATTTACTTAAAGCTTGGATAATTTGGCGTTTTTTCTAAAACAAAGTCTCGTTGATAGAGCACACGAGTACTCGCAAAATAACATATAAACGTATGTAAATATTCATAACCTTAAAGTTAAACAATATAAATATACCTGATATGAACCTTAAGTCATGAAATATTTGAACTGTTACATCTAATTTAATTGTCACATCCGAATTATTGCAGTGTCAGTTGTGCATGAGGCTACATACTTCAAAGCTGTGTCCATACAATTATTTCGTCGTGCACATATTCTAAAGATAAGACAAACTCGGGTAAAGTCATAAAAAATTTGAAGTTAGTGCTTTAAAAGAATAATTATACATTTAAAAACACTTTAAAAAAGGCTATTTTCTGAAAATATCTTGAATTTCCTCTAAAGTTTTTCCTTTGGTTTCTGGTACAAAGAAAATGCAGAACAAGGTCCCCACAGCACACACAATTGAAAACATCCAGTAGCACCCAAACTTGCCCATGTAAAATATAAAATCTTCAAAGGATTTAGTTACGAGAAATGCTATAAGCCAGTTGTGAGCAACTGCCAATCCCGAACCAAGTCCTTTCACGTGACTAGGAAGAAGTTCCCCGCAGTAAAGCCTATTCAATGATAAAAAATTAAAATAAGCCAAGATTATTCAACATTTCTCGTTCGCATAGTAAGTAGCATTAAAAATGCTCAATAAATCCACGTACCAAGGTACAGTTCCAAATCTAAAACAGAGGAAAGATTCTCGTATTAAAACACAGGAATGACTTCATGTCATAATTTGTTTTAATGTAAGTAATAACATTTTACCCAAAGTTGAACGATGTCACGAATAACATTAAACAAGCTAACGGTAGCCAGCTTAGTGACTCGACCAGTTCAAGGTCTGCTGTTGTTTCTTCTTTGAGAAAGAAAAAGAATCCCAGACCGAAGAGAGATATGCACATTCCAACGTCTGAGATAATCAGAAGAACTTTTCGACCTGCCTTGTCAATTAGAAATACCGACGCAATTACAGATATCATTAAGACGAGCCCAACGATTACAGACGATAGATTTGGATCAATTTTTGATCCTGAAGTTTCAAAGATTTCCACAGTGTAGACTACTATTGCAGTGATACCTGTGATACAAAAATTGTGACTAACATAGGTAATTCTATTATGGGTACCACTACATCCAAATGGAGTGTCATCTTATTTGCAACTTACCCGACATCTGCTGAAAAAACATCAGAGCAATGCAAATAATATTTGGTTTTAAAACTGGTGGACTGAAAAATTCTTTAGCTGAAAGCCGAACTTCACGTTTTTCGTCAATTGCTCTGCGAAGCTGAAACAATAATACATATATTAATTCGTTAATGTAATAATTTGTTGGAAGGCAGCACTGTAAAAACTTTCATTTTTTGCTATATATTTGCTTTGTTACAAATACTTGTTGCATAAAATACCTGCTGAATTTCAGGTTCGATTTGATCCGAAAACGATGCTCCTCGAAGCCACTTCAAAGCAAGTCGTGCCCTTTCATACTGCCCTTTAGAGATTAGAAAGACTGGGCTCTCCGTAACTTTGTGTACCAGTATTAAGAAGACGAGGGCAACCACGGCATTTACGATCGTATGGTGGAACCATGTCATAATGCATCCAAGGATATACCTGATGAACAATAAATTAATTCTTCTTATTCATGTATCACGTTTCCCACATTACATACTTATGGACGACTGACAGCTCAATCACGAACTTCGTCTTGTGATCATCACATCACATATAAAATGACTCTTACGTATTCATGATTCCTAATGTCATTCCCAGAGGAAAAAGGTTTGTCAATGCTCCCCTAATCGTTTCATCGGAGATTTCAGCGATGAAAACTGGGATAGTTACACTGGCAGCTCCAGTGCACAAACCTAGTATGGTATTAAAAATGTATATGATTGGTCAATTGCCTGATTTTATCGAACTAATACACGGGTTTTTTTAGTTTGTGACCTTTACCCAAAACGAATCGTGCACATATTAAAACGGGGACATTAGGAGCAAAAGCGACAACAAGCCATGCGAAGAAGAATGGATAGGATATCCCAATTGCAGTCCTCTTTCGTCCAATTTTATCAATTAAAAATCCTGTAATTGGCCCGGCAATTAGTGCGGCCAACTATGAAATATTCAATTCAAAACATTAAACATTTTGAGAATTACTATAAAACTCATAATATATTCACTTCTCATTACAGTAATAATAGACGCAATCCAAGATTTATCCGAAACGGACAGCTCTCCAAAGTGTTTCGTCTCCTCTAGTTCTGGTAGTGCAGGTGCACTCCTAAATATAAGTAATATAATTTCAACATCTCGTTTTGCTTGCATTACTCATTACAACGCATTACAACAAGCATCGAAATTGGTTTTGAATCTTTCCATGTTTTATCTCAACGTATTTCAGTCAATTTACCATGCTAATGCATTTCCTCCTGAATAAGCACCGAGTGTGACTAAAACGTAAAGAAACAATACAGTAATGTTTGTTAATCTGTGCGTTTTTATTTCCAAAAATACACCTAGAACTTACGTGTCAGGGATGTTAAAATTTGAGTGCGCTTTGAAGGTATAAAAACTTCTCTTTCAAACTCCTCCATCGTCCAAAAATAGTCTATCAATTATCTTCCCAAACGCTAGAAAATGTACATATGCCCACAAATCTGCATTGGTTTACTGAGACTGCTTCATACTGAGGCATGCGCACCCAGAATAACAGAGATTTGCCTATTTCACAAATTTTACTTTAAAGTTAGTAAAATGAAATAATACGCAACATGAATAAACTCCATTATTCCAGTGCCAATTGTGCCATTGAGGCAGCAGGATTCACTTTCTAAAAAAATCTTCATTCATTTGCCATCACCCGACCTAGACATGGTTTAAGATTCCGATTCACACATATCCAATAAAATTTTGCTTCAAGCTAAATCCATTACAGTGCTTGGCACAAATGTTACATTTTTGTGTGTAAGAGTTATGGAGGTACTATGCCTGGTTATGAAGTTAGTTGGCTGGTTCCTAACAAGAAAAAGAATAATTGTACAACATCTGTATGTCTGGCCAGACCAACCCTACGCACACATTCAGGGAATCAAAATCATTCACGCATGCATGCTAGGAAACAGGTAGGATGATGATAATGCTTTTATTACCTGTGCCCATGAGTTGTTGCACCAAAATCCAAGCAACACATACAATAAAAAACTCACTTTCAGTTTGCATCTACCTGCTTCATTCTATTTATAAATATGTGTATAGCACCTTAGCCTACCTGTTTTGTGTTTCCTCTCCTCACGTCAATATACTGCAGGTGTTTCCAAAATGCAGTATAATACCACATAAAAATGTTTGTCCCTAGTCCCTGTCCACAAAAGGGTGGTGGTGGTGGTGTTATGAATAAAAAATGAATATTAATTCGTCTATAGTATACGTAAGCAGGCTTAAAACCACACAAACAAGTAGGCGTTAGTGTGTTGTGTCATTGCATTGTAATGGAAAAGGAAGTCATGGCAGACAATGTTGGGAGAGTTTTCAATACCGTTTGCCCGTAGTTGCGGGTTGCGGATGGTGGCAAATATCATTTTAATCGTTCTGGTTCAAAACTCAAATTCATCCTTTAAATGAACAAAAGAGTCCATAAAAAACGTTTAATTAAACAACGTCGTAGTGAAATGCAACATTATAACGGTACCTGAATGCCTGATCACCTACATGTACAAGTATTTTGGTTTATTAGATTAGAAGGTCTTTTTGAGTAGCCGGGAACTTGTGAGCCGTGACGTGAACTTAGGCATGATTTCATTCCAGTGCTAAAGATAAGTTTGGAATTTCTCATTTTTGTTTCCGTAAACTGCATGCGTAGGGTTTCTGTCTCATCATCTGATTTAGCAACTGGGAATGCAATGAGATTCTCACGATTCTCAGGCAAACATTACTCTCATAATTTCAGATAATTCAAAAGCCTATGACTAGAATGAAATGAGCTTTGCTGGCCTCTTTGTTGCCCTTCAGCCATGAAATGAATAACTTTATTCAGCTTGATTAGGTTGCGTGTAGGTATTACATACGCACATAGTTAACATACCTAAGCACCTGTGTAAAAATACATTAATACAACTGATATGCAAAATGCAGGTAAAATCGAAAATAAGCATTTTGGTTCTTTGTGGTTATTTAGTAATTAACACAGCTCTTTCCTTCCGTTGTACAGAGACAATAATAAAATTGACCCAGTTATGCGTGATGCCATATGTAAAGCCAAAATCATGACAGTATGTCCTTCTATAGTCGGCATCGGCTTGTGTTCATTAATAGTAAGGCACGCATGTATAATATAATTCTGCCACAACAAACCATGTTTATCCGTTATGAATGAATATAGGCAACATAATTATTAAAATTTTTTATAATGAACCCAACCAAAGTAAATGAAATTTTCCAGCACAATGTAATTTAGCATCTTTAATTATATATCTACTAGTACGCGAAATTACATAAGATTAACATCGGTTAACTTTAAAATAGATTAAAAATAGTTCGTTCGTAAAGTATAAAAGCGAGTGCACGAGTGAGAAACTACATGTGGTTTGTATGTGATAAAAACTTTAACAATTTAACAAATTTTGCGATGTTGTGCTGCTAATTCTGCGATAACACATCACATCATTCTTCAATAAATAATTTTGCCAACAGATCCGCTGCAGTCGCAGCTATTGATAAAAACGACATAATCACAATTTTAGTCATTTTCGGTGAATAAGGATTTCCGCACGTGATTGAGCAGTTTCTTCTATTGTACATGTAAATTAACATTAAAGCTCTCTTCCTAGACAGGTAGTTAAAATAATTTCATTATATATCGCGCCGACATAATTAATTAGAAATTGATATTTTGTTAATCGCACACTCTGTGTGTAGGTTACATTTTATAGTTGAGAAAATATGAAGATCGGAGTCAGTTTACAGTCATGGAATGTTAACACGAGAGCTTAGAACATTAAAAATTGATTAAACCCAAATTCGGTAATATTGTATACTGATCGTACCCGATTAGTACCGGCCGATGTGAAATTGTTGCATACAACAATGATTTCATCTCCATATTATCATAGAAATCATCTAAATCACAATGATAATGCCAAAAGTCTCAGGCTAATCTCTCAAAGACAACAGTAATTTAGGTTATTTACAATTAATTAGTATTAAAGCTTCCCATTGAAAATATATTGCGGTCAAATGCGGTATCTATATAAATTCATGTGTTTGAACCAAATATCTACCGCACCAGGTTCATACGTATGTTGAATTGTTGATAGAGTCATATCAAGGCAGCACCGGTCACCAAGACCTTAGGTTTTGAAGCAATTGAAACATACAGTTACCTTACCATATTACAGCTACATAGCAGAGTGAAAAATATTCGTACCCATGTAGTACCTATACCTTAAACCAATGTAATGATGGTTCACGATCAGTGATATTACCATAATATTATACAAAATTTACATACTGATATAATGTATTTTTAAACTCTATCACTTCTATCAGCAAATAACCTCATAATTTCTTCAACCGTCTTTCCTTTAGTTTCGGGAAGAATAAGGGCTGCAAATACTGCTCCAAGTGCACAGATACCTGAAAAGATCCAGAAAGCTCCGTATCCTTGGATGGCGTCAACAATTCCTTGAAAAGTGAATGTAACCAGAAAGCCAAGACCCCAATTTGTTGATGTGGTCATTGCGGAAGCAATTCCTGTGAAACATTAGTTGATAGTTAACACCTTTTGTATTGCACCTATTTACAATTAATTACAGTGTATTGCACATACCCTTGATATGAGGTGGGCATAAATCTCCCATTAGCGTCCATGGTAGTGGTCCAACTAAACCAGGCATAAATCTTAATCCTACCGTTCTGCAATTTACTCTACAACCTAAATTTATTATAAGCTTTGTTTGTATTACGTACCTCCGACGCAATATGTGACCATGTAACTAACTAAGCTAACAAGGGGTAACCATCCAAGATTCTTTGCAGTATCTGGGTTATTCTCTTTCAAATAGTAGAAGACTCCCAAGGCTGCAAGCGAAATGCACATTCCAACCTCTGATACAAAGAACAAAGGCTTTCGACCAAATCTATTCAAGAGCATGCCTGCAAATACGAATCCAACGGCTTGTGTGACGCCAACAATAATGGCACAAACATTGGGAGAAATATCACTTCCTGCTGCTTGGAAGATATCGACGGAAAAGAAGATGACAGCGTTAATGCCAGCTGAAACAAAAACGAATGTTTAGAAGTAAGTGTAGTAGTAATTATTCCATTAAAATGTACATTTTCAATTTGTTTGTCATGCATTCTAACATAACGTACCTAATTGCTGAAAGGCCATCGCGGTTACACTCATTAAGCACGGTTTGATTGTACTTCCTTTAAGGAAACTGCCTCCTCCACTTGAGGAAATGCTTCTGGCTTCGTCAATATTAGTTTGCATCTACAAATATGAATTGCAACAACAATAAATCATTTTTGCCAGGTCTAATTAAATATTGTCGATAGTCGATGATCTGATGTACACACAACTTTTCATTAGTATGTAGGTCGGTATCTATTCCATACCTCTTTTAGTTCCGTTGTCAATATCCTGAACTGATGGGGCGCCACGAAGCCACTGCAATGCTGCAGCCGCCTTCTCATTTTGTCCTTTTGATAAGAGGTATCTTGGTGTATCAGGTACGAATATCATCGCGACTAAATGAACGATTGGGACAATGCCACAAATAATTGAACTTATTCTCCAACTAACAAGAGCTCCAACAACGTATCTGGTGACATATAATAAAATTGTAGACTAAACAAAACGTAGAAATTATGGCGGTGACAAATAGGATGAATTTCTGCTTACACAAAGGCAATTCCGGAACAAAGAAAAACGACCATGGCAGTCCCCAGTAAGTTTCTTAAATTATTTTGCGCTATTTCTGCTATGTATACTGAAGTAATTACGGTATACGCACCGCCCGAGAAGCCAGTGATGAATCTTCCTGCGTATAACATTCCCACGTTTTGTGCAGAGGCCATAATTGCATATCCGATGACAAATGGGATGCACATTAAAATACTGGTTAGCTTCCTGCCGATTTTTTCGATTGTATACCCAATAATAAAACAACTGCATAGAGCTGCAACCTGAAACGAAATTCAATCATTTTATGTCACTGCACAGTGTAACCTGAGATGGTCATAAAAGTATAATAAGTAAGTTAGCATATAGTTATAGAGGACGACGGACATCGCATAAAACTACAAACAAGCATATTAGCATGGAAAGCCGTGCACACAATGACACAATATTTGCTGACAGTGTAGAATGTTTTTTTTTGCAGTCATTCATGAAAAGTTGAGTAGGTATTTATTTTCGCCATATCAAATACACATTAAAAACTTGCTAGTTTGGGTCATTAATATATTGCTGGCGCTCGAGAAAATTTGTAGCAAGACTTTTATAAACATGGTCGATTTACTGGCTCATCCCAACTAGCTAGCTTTGACCGGTTTCACCTTTAGAATTCGGAACGCATTTTCATGTAAAACGCATTTTATCTACTATTTCCCTACTACTCTACCTCAACGAAATCAGAGAGTTCACCGGTTCCGATGAAACGAAAAACGCCGAGCAAACATGGTCTATAGTAGCGGGACTCCGTATATGTAATATTTACCCCGCTGGAGAAACCAGCTTACGTACTGCATATTTGCTGCCCGTAAGGACAATAAAATCTGTAATCAGATTAGTGATGTGCCATGTTCTACATATTACATATTTTAAATCAATAAAATTAGTTGTTCATAATTCATTAATAAATTAATTGGTAATCAATCACGCTGAAATAAGTGTTAGAAATGAGTAGCTTTTAGATATATGGCATTTTGTTGAGTTTAACTTTGACGTCTGACCTAAGTTAAGTTATTCAATTCTTTGCTTTTGCTTTTATTTATGAATTGGCGTTGTCAGAGTTCAAACGTTGACCGACTTGGCCCAATATCAATAGGGGTTGTCCCAAGTATCCAAGTATTTGGGTATGCCATATTTGGCGTAAATCGGATAGAGCATATGGGCGTTATTGCGGTGATAGACAGATATGACATTTTACCCACTCCGCTTGTCTTTTTATCCTGTTTTTATAATGTACCATCTACACATGGCACATAATAATTAATGTGAAAGCAAACACTACCAGATTTGCAATATAGTCCGTGAGTTGCGGGCTGGGATCAATACATGTATCATCGAACGTATACTCTGTCTTTTGGTCTGGTGTGTTATACTATTTCAGATTACGCAGCCAAAGTGCACTTGAGTTTTAACACACTGCGAATATCTTGCCAGCATTGCATGTCCCAAATTTGTGCAAGAGAAGCAGAGGAAATGGACACAAAAACGCGAGCGGAAATGTGAAGGGAAATCTGTGGCGGTGATATTTTTGAGAATAGGATTCTTCTGGCTGACAAGCAAACCATCTGACGGGATATGGAAATATTTCGGAATACTTTTTTTTTTAGCTCAATACAGCTTTTATCTAGGTCGGAAACTTATTAAAGCCAAGTATAACTACGCATGAACATGCACACGAGCTCAGTTTTTCTACCAAAAGCGTACGAAAGTAGGAATATGCAATCTAGCAAATCTTCTACGCATATTTTTCTGCGAAGCACATGGCCAGGACGACATGCGACAGTGCAAAAATGATGTCAGAATTGTACAGTGAAGTTGTAATATTATCGAATTGTACGCCAATTACGACAGAAATTGTATAGCATTAATCAATCAGATAATCTTTGAAAAGTCAAAAAAACTGACGTATGTGGCAATTAAAGCGTATTAATTACAATATAGCGATAATGCGTGTAGTCAACTGCACAGTATATAAGGTTATCATCGGGCAAAATTTTTATGAATGTGCTCATTCATACCACAGCGATTGAAGCAATCCATGAGAGCTGATTTTTCGTCAGAGTACCAATGTCACCAGACTCTTCAAGTTCAGGATTAGATGGAGATGACCAGCCTACATGCATTAGAAAACACATTTATTAATGCGCTTATTACAACATCGTGGACACATAAAAGTAATTTCATAATAACGAACTAGCTACTCAACAAAAAATACAATTTGGTTATCGTATGCATTTTAAGACATGGACGTCATCAAAGCCTAAAAATGTCTAACAACGTACCTAAAACTGTGCCTGTGGCAAAGATTCCAGTGGACGCTATGTAATATAAAAATGCAAAATTAATTAATTGTCAAATAATTTATAGTCAAACTGAATTAGCTTTTTTAGAATTAGAAATATGGAAACTGGAAATTCAGTGAGAATGATCACGATCATAATTCCATATTCCATCCAATACAAGTTGTTTAAAAATGCCATGTATATGTATACATATAGTATTAGTTTTCCATTATGTAGACATACCTACAACAGTGGCAATCCATTGCCGCTTAGCGCTGAACCTTTTGTCTGGGAAAATTTGCACTTCCTCCTTACCGTTAACCTCCCCTTCGTATCCCATGTTGATTTGTGGTGGTGGTTCTTGGTATACAATAGTAAATTCTACCTCCTGTCCAACAACACCAAAAACAAATACAATTACAATGCAATATTCAGATGAACCAAACTATAACATGTTTCACTCTGTACCATGATGTTTATCATGATGCTGTCAACAGCAATGTATAGGTAAGTTAGTATTGCTATTTTGCGAAAAATTGTGAAACTTTAAATTTTTAATGTGCCATGCCAAATTGCCAATGGGGTTAATTAAAAAATTACTAAATGAAGTAAATTACTTTTTGTCCGATATGTTGCTTGCCTTGTCCGATGCTTTTGCAAACCTCTGTGAGTATGGGAGAGAGACCAGAACGGCGTTGTTCTCCCGTTGCGGACGTGTGGAAATGTGATCTGTTGTAGCCGTGGTATCACGTTTTTCTATGCTCCCAGTCAGATACTCTCGCCTCCGACAGTGTGACAACAACAGGCTGCCAGAGAGAGGAGTTCGCCAACTATATTTGTATAACTATATCCACATCGCGAATCGAGTCAGCAATGCAATCTCTTGCTGGTAGTTTTTCTGCATGGTGATGCGAGCATGAGTGGAAGTAACATAATTCCTCATGAAAGTCTTATATACTTCCAGGTGTACACTTACTTGGATGTTACACTATCTTAGAAATTTACGCATTGGGTATGTCTATATAGGCAATCACTAGTAAATACCGGCTTCGCCTGGCAGCTTAGGAATATTAAACAGACCATGCATTCCTTTTAGGGTTGCCTTTTATTCAGTATACTTTCGATTTCGGATATAACCATCATATCCCATCATCATATCCATGATAAATTTGCCCTATACTACACCTACTTGATCAAATATACACGCTGCCTTGTATTTTTTTAAAAAATAATATTAGGTGTAGAAACAGATAGCCATTTTGTTGTGCACAACATAATCAGCTTTTTACTTTGTTATCATCAACTTATGCAAGCGAGGCATGTAGAAATTAGGCACAGGGCTTGCGTCTCATCTCATGCATGACTGCTGCCACGAGTAGGCCACTGTCAGGGGAAAACCCATGCTGCAAGTCCAAAGAGGAGCTGCGATAAAGGGACCTGCAAAATTCTACGCACTGTAGCGAGTTGTTTTGTATAGAGCCACCAAGTATGTTTTGAACGGATGGATGAAGAGAACAAACGAAAAAAATATCTTGTTCAAGCGCCACAGAAGAAGGACAGCAAGCACTTTGTTTGTACTATGATGAACTCGGTACTTTTCCGATCAAAATATTGCTTTGTCAGAGAGTCAGGAATGGGCACAATGAAGTGTAAAGATTATAAAATGAGATTACAATATAACAGATTTGCAACGATTCTACGAGAATCGTGTGATTTACAGGTTATAACATCTTTATTTTGACAGTTTAGCACTATATAGGTTTGTATGAGTGGAATCCAAAATAGATTATATTCTAATTTGTGTCAAGTGCAGTATACACCGCCCGCTGTTAACGAAGGAGGAAACGGATACTCTACGAATTTAAGAACAAGAGGGACATGCCCATAAAAAATTGTTTTTGATATGTGTGGTCGAGTAAAGCTAAGAGTTTTTAATCACTGCGTAGACAATAGAAGTACACGCGGAAAGATATCCAGAATTTCCATTCAATGTCATTATATTTTGACGCAATGCATTATATGCTGGTTTGTCTTTGAGCTAAAGCTAAGTAGTGTATGGTAGCGAAAGGCGACACATATCTGCATGATAAAACATTCTAGCTTTATTCCACCATAATGTATTCACAAATAACAGCCATCAGTCGTCACCGGATTGGGATTGTAGAATGCACAACAGTTTTTATGTTGAGGGAGTCAAACTCCAAGAACCTTTATCTAATTCTCGCTTAATTATGGTTTAATTTGCTTTACCGACCATAAGTGCATGGAAAAGTTCTATATAGCACGCCGGACGTCTGTCCTTTTCCATCCTCCCTGCTCATCATTAGGTCTATATGTTTGTGAGTTAACGACATTTGAGAATAACATTTTAACTTTTATTGCTGTCAAACTTTCGGACATTCGGACACAACTGTGCCCTTCATCAGGACAAAAGTAAAATGAGAATAGTTGGATGCATCATACTTTCTAAACTGACTGCACTGACTAATTTATTATAAAAATTAGTTTTTGATATTGTTTTTGGAACAAATCCCTTATATGACACACATTCTTCCGTCAGCGGTAACGCATATAATCTATATTATATACATACTATTATTGGGCTTGAACATATATACAGAATATTACAACCTTAAACCCCATCTTATTGCCTAAAAAACTGTCAAGGGGGAAGGGATGACGAAAGAGCAAAGATTTCGAAAGTTATGTGGTTGCTCTCATGGCACATCCTTTTTTGCATCAGACAATCTTGTCTGCATTATACCAAAGTGTAGACAGACATAAGACACAAGACACACAGACACATAAATTTCCGCGTGTGTGCATTGCATTCCGCAGACGGTAAAAGAAACCTACGAATCTAATAATAGCAACGGAACACTGTCTTGATATTTTTAAAGCATTTAGTCACAAGTTTCTGCTGTACAAGCGCTAAATATATTGAATAGCTTGGCTTCGTATTAGTACAGGTCATTTCTACCAGCCGTTTTCAAGGTCATTGAGTGCGTGTGGGCATAACTCGCAATGAGAATGCTACACAAGAGAAATTAACAAGGGACTGAAGAATCTCTACCAATATGAAATGATTCATGAATGGTGGATTACTGTAATAATGCTCAAAAAATTCAAAATTGTACTATTTCATCCCTTGTCAACGCTGAACGTTGAAGGTAGCTTAACTTAGTCCTTCAATTCAATGTAAAGCTGGACGAAGCGAAGCTGGTGATTAATCAAAAAGATGTAATAAAGTTCCAAATCACAACTAGCCACAGTCGATTAAAGATCCCCCAAATACACTTATTTGGCATGCACAAAATATCCCTTAAAATATTGGTTCAATTTTGTAGCAAACAGCAAGAACTGCTTACTGCTTACCTATATTACACTCGCCACTCACACACAAACACAAAACCTTTACCATGAATTGACCTTGAATGAAATGCGGTGTTCAGATGTGCAGAAAGTGCATTTACTCTTTTAGTCCTATTGCTTATTGCTTACATAGATAGTTTTATCTGTTGATTATCTAATAAGCAACACCCAACTGCTAATGATTTTGATAGTAGCGTGCAGACGTAGTGTTTCGTGACCCTGAAAAATACTGCTCCAGAGAACGCTGTCAATACAAATTACTGCCAATACTGCCCGCAGCATTATTACGGCTTACATGACTTGTTTTTCGCCATAAAACATGGAATCATACCAACTATAAGTGAGCCTCATAATAGAACATCTTTTCAGACGTTTCACCCCTACTACACGATACATAAAAGTCGTGAAAAGGGGTTTAGAGAATTAGCATTTTGATTTTGTTCTTATCTTTGTAACTTTCTTGCGGAAACATTAGTTTTCACGAGAAGAAATACGCCAGAAGTAATAACAAATACACAAGAATGCATACTAATATAATATAGTGCCAATGGCGCTGTTTTGACGTTGCAAATCACAAAAAATGTTAGATAACACCATGATAATCATGTCCATGATTTTTTCCTGAATACAGGCAGTGCTACAATTGCATTATATTGACATTCTGAAAAGCCATGTGACAGTTTAGAAGTAGTTGATTAATTGAATTGACAGTTACATATGGTTTTGATGCGATTTCCACTTATCGCGTCCGCACTATAATCGCAGCCCCTGTTAACTTATTGGAATTAGGCAAGGCAAGACAAGGTGTAATCGCTTTTTAGATTTAGTACGCTTTTACTCAACAACCTCTTAGATCATGCGATGATATTAACTTACCGTTTACCGCATCGGTCATGTTCCATTGGGTTATCAACTCAATGGAATGCCTACCTCAATGTTTTCAGCATTTTCACGTGTTACCACCCAATCCAATTCAACACAACGGTTGATGAGATTTATGGCACCGATATTATTTTGCGACTGACAATATGATTCGGTATAGTGATTATGCGATTGAGACGCAAAAATGCATAAACAAATGTCCTGAATTGTCGACGTCATATTCTTAGTTCTGTGCAAATACATATTATTCCAATTCCAGTTTCATAACTTGTAATACATTTCTTTCCAAAGTAAACAGATTTCGTCTGATTAAATGTTTACCACCACTTAGGTTGTTGATTAATGTTTCAGGTACAAGGACGATTGCCTACGTTAAAAGAATAATACAAATACGAATTGTCTCGCAATAAACAAGTAAAACAAAAAATACTCTAGAAGAAATGCACACAAGTCATTTCAATTTAGGTATACAATTGGAAGACAGAAGAAACTAAAGTTAGCAGCAGGTTGGTTGGTACAAATCAAGCATATATCGGGGTTTGTGAGTTCAGTACACTATAGAATTGACACAAAATATAAATCCAGTCTTCTTGCGAACCGGCACACGTTTTTTAATCATCACGTCCGACGCGTGTTGCTTAAGGATAGGGGAAAGTGTCTGGTCATTTAAACATTTCAATGATATCTGTGTCGTCTAATTACTTGACTTACAACTAATTCTGTAATACATAAGTCTAGTGAGATGACAGGTGTGTACTTGTGTACTTACAAGTAGTTCCAGCTTGATTCAAGCGTATATGGACAAACTAAATGTTACCTCTCTATATTATACCGATATATAAATATACCTATTATGTATGTTCATGTTCATCTTTATATTCATCAGTATCACGACGTTCCTTTGCTACTTACCTTTGTGCATATCTCGTACCATGAGTACCTCATGGCATGTATGCGTTGAGTAGTAATTTCACAAATCTTCTCCATATACAGTCTTATAATTACAATTAAATCTCATCAAAATTATTGCCTAAGTCGTCTTCATTTATTGACGTATCAGATGCGGATCCTGTTTGTAATATTTCGCTTCCCGCAAGGGGTGACATTTCCGGGACGGTACCATTTTCTAGATCGTGTTTGGAGACGGAGTAAGGTACATTATTGCTAAAACATTTCACTATCTCGTCACTTGACTTTCCCTTTGTTTCAGGAATAAATAGCAATGCAAAAATTGCTCCAGCTAAACTAGAGGCGCCGTAAAACCAGAAGCATCCAGATTCATTAATAGCTTCCTTTAAATTCTCAAACGTCTGCGCCACGATAAAGCCAAATATCCAGTATGCAGACGTCATAATTGTTGAAGATCCCGCTACGTACAAAATAACACACACACCAAAGTTATAATTGATTCCAGTGGATTCACGTTTATCGAAGTATTGTCAGTCATAAATACATTAGTTATCATACCACGGTAGTCTGGGTGGTAAATTTCGGAACCAAGTACCCACACGACAGAACCGACCCCACAACTGTATGCTGCGATGTATAGCAGAATGGTAAAAATTGGTAGCCATCCATACGCTAGTTCACTCCCATCCCCCTTCTCCTTCAGGAAGAAATAGTAGCCTAGACCAGCTAGGTTTAACGACATTATCAAGCTACATCCAACTAACAGAATTTTCCGTCCTAGTAAATCAATGAGTATCATCGACAATGTGACGAACATAACTTGCACTACGCCCATTACAATTGTGGCAGTGTGAGGCTTAATATAATCCCCTGCTCCACGAAATATATCAACCGTGTACATTGTAACTGCGTTAATTCCACCTATATAGTCAAGGTAAAACAAATATCAATTTCAGGTTAATCAAATACATCCATCAGTCCAACATAAATTCCACGATCAAGGAAAAGTACCATGAAAATAATTGTACAAAAATGATCATGCTTACCAAATTGTTGGAAGAAAACCACACAGAGAATAAGAATTATAGGTAAAGCTACTGGGCGAGTTGTTAGCTGCCTCCATCGACAGTTTCCTGCTTGACCCTTTAATCCAGTATCTGATAGCGTTGCACATACCTGTAAAATAAACAGAGAAACATAATATCGATAATCATTGTAATTTGCTCCGCAGTCGGCAGTGCGAGTGGGTGTGGTTATATTTAAGTGAAACGCGACATAGCAAAATGCTATATATAATGTACATATGTTTAATGGTGTTTTAAATTGTCCGGATGTGAGTGAGTATGATCAAGTTAAGGCATGTACCAAATTACTTGACCCATGATCCCAGACTTTCCATACACACAAATTGAGCACTTACTAATTCAAACTCAAACTTGGCAATTTCAGTAGAATCGATGCGATTAAGCCATTGGAATACCGCTATAGCTTCGTCCTCTCGCTTGTTAACGAGTAGATATCTATATATCAATATATTTATTAAGCAAGTCGGATTTATGATAGATGGGTTATTTGGAAGGCTTGCCTGTGAATTTTGCACGTGTATTTGTTTGTTTTTGTACCTGGGCGTCTCAGGAATAAAGAATGAGCCAATAAGGAGTAGCACTGGAATTACTCCACAGCACGCCGATATAATTACCCAGTTGAAAAAGGTACCAATAATGAATCTGTAGTAGAAAAAGTTCAAACCACGAATAATGGGGACGTTGTTCCAATTAAATCATATAATCAAAGTGTAGCTGTTCACGTGGTGCTTAGGACTTATATACTTATAACTTACGTATACAGCATGCCTGTGACCAACATGAGTGCCATTGCAGAGCCTAAAGTGCCTCGCATTGAATCTGTGCATGTTTCTTTAATGTAAGTTGGTAGTATGACCAGGTAACTTCCGGCACAAACCCCTACAATTAAGTTGATTTTAGCAAGTTTGTTTGTATAAGCAATAGAAATGATTACTTTTTGGAACCCATTTCCCGACGTATGGGTTTTGTCATATAACATGCCCTCATAATAACGATTAAATTTCGACAGCGAAACTCCATCATTTAAATTATTAACACCACGGCAAATTGTCACCTGTAAGAATTCTGCCAATATAAAGCAAGAAAAACCCATTTGGACGGACAAAGAAAGCGGAGCACATAGTCATCCAGTCCAATAATGAATGGAAATGTAAAAATTATAATAGACGTCTTCCGACCAACTTTGTCCATCAAGTAACCCGCTAACGGGCCCGCAAGGAAAGCCCCAAGCTGTAAATATTGGTAAGAAAGGAAAGGGTTTAACATACTGCTATGTATAATGCTATAATATTATGCACATTTACATACATATGTATATGTATGTAGGTCAGGTTCACCGTATTCACATAGCAAGACGAAGCATGCTTTGCTGTATTCGTTTTCTACATCAACTTACGATTGCCAGTGATGTTACCCATGAAATTTCATTATCTTTTGAAAGCGTGCCAAAATCATTCCTGTTGAGTATGTTATCAGTAGCTACCGCAGACCTAGGAGAATGGAATACAGATAAAGACCTACAACGCTTGATACATATATAATTTTGTCTGTATCGTAAAAGATCTTTAAAACCTTACCAGCCGAATACTGTGCCAGTTCCAAAGGACCCAATCGTCACTGTGTGCCATTCACAAATAACATCAAAATGCGTTCTACTTTTGCTATCCCACTAGTTTACGGCTAGATTGCTAATTGCTACTATTGCATTGTTTGATTGAATAAAAAATTAAGACTTACCAATAAATGTGGTAAATATCTGGTTTCTGCATACTGCTATTTTATGAATGAATTTCGACGCAGTGGACTTCTCGATTTTGGTATCCCCTTTGCCTTCTTCGGTATCAACTGAGGCCATAATGGTTTGATAATATGACACAATCTATTGAAAGGCTATTTGATGAAGTCAGACTAGATCCCTGACCTTATGGCAGATGCACTGTGTGCCTTTTAAGGGGCTACCACTGACACTGAAACCAGCGACATTATTTTAACGCAATCTTCACTTCCCATTTAACCTCAACGTAATGTTCTTAAGAAGAAAACTACACTCACCGTTAGAAGGAATGTAGGATATTTTGCAATGTAAGTAAAGACGCGGCGTTGTCAAAGGTCCGCTTCCTTTCCTATCCCTACTTGGGTGGGAGATGTTTTCTCCGCTTTCACTGTAACTCTGAAGCAACTAGAACACGCTAATGAAAAAACGCAATATTTGCTACTGGAACATGACTAACTGGAATTATTATTAGATGATCAGCTTTTCTAATGTTAGTCTTTGGACTCTTGATAATTCCTTTCGTTAATACGGCAACTTAAGGCAGATAAATAGGCAACTGGTGAACCGTCACTAGCCCGTACCGTTGCAAAGCTTGTTCTGGCTCAGTCATATCCATGCTTAATTTCTAACAACTGATACGTGCATGGCATGACAATTTTGTGCCGTGCACCCGTGAATTTCCTGCTTAACTTAGCAAAAATATTGTAATTTGGCAAACTACCTTAGCATGGGTTTTCTGTATTCACCGGATAAAAGTTTCACAAAGAAAGTGAAACTGTGTGAAGAAATATGTGCCACGAGATGAGCTTCCTCTCTGTGCAAAAGCTATCTTTATATACCTTTATTCCCTGTCGCTATATTCCCAACACGTGAGCTTCCGTTGCCTGCAGTATAATTCTGCATCAGTCGGATTCATCCGATGCGATCGATCCTCAGCGACAATTTCGGGGTCACCATGTGCATCAGACTCTCCTGCTCACGTCACAAACCAATACTAAAAGCATAAGCTTTTATAGTTGCTAAAATTCACATCTAAAAACTACAGATGCGGACAATGCGGTCTACACGTCTACGTCTAGCTTAGATGCATTTCAATGATGACTTATTGAACTAAATACACGTGCACGACTAAATCTTATTGTATTAATGTTGCAATAATTAGCACATCACACACAAATAATCCAGTGTGGAGACGCTGCGCATAGTCATCATCATAGTTTAAGTTGTAGAATGAGTTTAATACGAGTCAATCAAACTGTAAGAATAAGTAAAACTGACAGTTCACAGTAAATACTGTGATGGCTGTGTTAGTATGCTGTACTAAAACACAAATTACTAAATCAGAGTTGTTTTTTAGTGTTATATTCAAACTTTTCCGTAGCATCTTGATTATTCAAGTAAAATCCCAACTTACTGTTACCAAGAACGTTAGCACAGGATAGGATGAATGCACCGCAATGATTTAGACTACGGTGGCCTATATAAGTTAGTTAAATATGCTGCTGCTAATATGAGGAAAGGTGGGTGCTGTACACATTCCATTATATGTATAGTTTCGTCACATTCCAACTTCCTACTGTGTGTATATAATATACCTCTATCCATTCTTCATTTGCATTCATTCATAACTTTTATTTATTACACAATTGTTCCATTTTTCCATTTTTAAGGTTTCAGTAAAGCATCATGTATTACAACATGAATTCAATGCAATTTAATTTATTATCCTGTTAAAAGACGAGAAGCGGAGAAACCGTTCAACTATAGACTATCAAAAGAAGAAACGAATAGCACGCGTCAAAGACGTTTTAGTATATAGTACATAGGATAGTGGTATGATAGTATGTATATAGGATAGTATAGTAATCAAAATGGCCATAAAGTATACTTTGATTAGTAAGAAATGATAATATTTTAATTAAAATAACCGTAGTGCAATTGCAATTATTATTGAGCACGTGTGCTCTGCATGTAGACAAAATGCACAGAACGTCATACACAGAAATTTGTCATATCCAGAAGTTCATTCATGCCCAATGATTCCCAGTGTGCTGTCATGAGAAATTGTGAATCGCCAGGCCTCTATCCTAGGTGAATCCTTGTGTATTATGTAAATTATGGCGGTTTTTGTGGACGTTTGTAATCAGAGGGTAATCAGTGGTATTTGCACATCTCATTTTCAAATGGCACCTTTATTATCAATTTCGACTAATATTCTCAACGATAGTCAGTATTTCGATATCATAGAAATAGTTCCAATATAAAAATACATATATTCCAATCAAACTAGAGCACTATCTGTGTTAACGTTAACATGGCATAAATATCGTTACCGTTTCTTTAAATAGCATACAATAGCACCGCACAATTTCTAATTATTTATTACAAACATAAACACGACAGTCGTAGTCATTTCATTCGTTTTTTGCTTGTAAGAAGCAAGCGAGGATAGCTCTTCCCAGCTCACGGTCCAACTCCTGTGGATATAAAATATTATTTTATGGTGGTACAGGGAAAAGGTCAATTAGTACTCGAGAAAAGATTGTTTATTACCAGTCCATGCATAGGCAAATCGCAGCTAGTTTTGAACCCAATTTGGTGCTCGATGTTTTGTATAGTAATAATCTCAAGGGCTAAAACTTCCACTGGAACTTCGGCCAAAAATTCTAAGAAATATAAATGAATATAAAACATAACTCGAAAATTCCATGTATTCGATAAATAAGTGAACATATGTATATTTACCTAATTGAAGTGCATCTTTTACTTTCATTACACCCGTAAATTCTTTGGCTGTCGGACACCAAAAAAACACTATCACTTCACTAGGCGTTGCTTCCTGTATATACCAAATTCAAGATAACTAATCACATATATTTTACTACTAGGTTGACTGTAGGTGTAATTTAGAACTTCATACAAGATTAACCTTCGGTGAAAACTTTTTCTGAATTATTTCTGGAATCAACCACACCCCATTATTCATCAAATTATCAAGTTGAGATTGGTCTGCAAGTTCCATAGCAAAAAAACGCACATGTCTATTGGAGGTAGTAACAGCGGCTTCCACGTCGACACTTCCAACTGGCCTTTCAAACCCTTAAACAAAAGATTAAGCAATTAAAGCATTTCATAAGCAGTTTCGTACCACAGCTTTACCCTCAACATTAGGATGTTATGAACATTACCTGTTCTTGGGGCAGACATAAGATTTCCAGACACTAACTTAGGCCATTGACCAATTCCTTTAATATTCTCAAATCCTAGCGCTACATCCTCACTAACTAACACAGCAGCAATTGTCTGAATAGCAATTGTGTCCTCCTGCAACGATGAGATTAGGTCAATGTTATTTAAGAAATTTTAAGATTTAATGACGAAGAATAGACATGATGGACGTACATTTGAGCATGGAGCCTGAGGAGAAACCAATTTCTTCAGTATCACTTCACTGACTTTTCGACGAAGAAATGTGAGTGCTTCAACAGTGTTCTTTCTCCCTTTCAAGGTTATCCAGTTATTGATTTTCATATTAAGCGGAGGACGTACAAGATTTCGTTTTTCGTCGTTCGTCTCAGACCCCTTTATCATGATCACACCTAATAAAAAAATTAACCTTTAGCTTCAAATTACTAATTACAATTTACAAAACTGTTGGAAAACAAAGTTTCTTGTAGCAAACCTTCGGTTACAACCGGAGTGTCACTAAAACTTCCAGCGAACAAAGCAACTGCTGCGGTGCTAACACATGTGCATCCTTTTACGAGATTCGACGAACCTTGTTGGGTCATTTCGTCAAACACAATCCATTCTGTAGGTATTTCCTCAAGCCCCGACTTCTTCTTTGTCGAAGTCGTCGACGCCGACTTCTTCTTTGTCAAAGTCGTCGATGGATGAAAGGCAACTTTCGAGCAATAACTGAAAATAAAAATGCAGTAAATCCTGTAACTAAAATACACGTACACTCCGCGGACTACGCATAAAGGCTAACAGATGTGAGACCTGTTAAAGAGAGCATTTTTCTTGTGATCCACACCACAAACGTTTGGATACAGCGCGGCCACCAAAACGCCTTTAACAAGTGCCCAATTATTTGAATTTATATTCAGTTCTCGAAGATCCACAGGGCCTTTATTTTGAACAAATCCACTAGCTCGTAATTGCCCAATAAGTTGGGACCGAATTGTGTAAACCATTTCAAAGGTTACAGATGACAAATAATTTTCACGGCAAAATCTACGCTCTGTCCCCTCAGAAAACATTTTAGATTTTTCCCAGTCCTAAATAAATTATATGATACACAGGTAATAGCATTGATTTCCTACTTTAGAATATTGCAAATCATGAAAAATATTTATTTGCGAAGTTACCTGAAATGCCTTCAAGTATGCCATATGGTCACTGTAAGATTTACGCGAAAATTTTGCCTTACATTCCTGTGCGTTTTGCTTATCCTTCGGGTCACTTGGTAATTGGAAAGGGTCTCTGAAAAAAACGGTTTGTGGTAAGTAATCTCGAAGTTGTACGATCGCAATACTTTCAATGATCACTCTACTGCTCACCTGTACGAAATAACACTGACAAGTGTTAAAATTGGGTCAAGACACTTGAAAGCGACTGCGTACATTAATGCTTTTCCAAGAAATGGTTCCACAGGAAAGTCCAGCAAATGCATACCCAACCGTGTAAGCTTTTCTTCCTTGTCTAATGCCCCCATAACTTTAAGAAGTTCCACCGATTTCTTTACAGCTATCGGAGCGGGTGGTTCAGGAATTCTTTGAAAGAAATGTCCAATGCTTACACTCGATTTGATAAAAGATCTCGCATACAGGCATAGCTCCTGTAAAGACGTTCGAACAATCTCCGGAATAGGAAATTCGGACATAGATTCATAACGGGCAGACGAAAACAAATGGTAACAAATTCCTGGTCTGCATCTTCCTGCACGGCCACGCCGCTGATTGACTGAAGCTTTTGAGATCCACATACTTTTGAGCTGCGTTACGCTCGTCATTGAGTCAAAAGATTTTTCTTTCGCTCTCCCAGTATCAATTACATAAACAATATCTTCAATGGTAAGGCTAGTTTCAGCAATATTAGTCGAAAGTACAATCTTCCTCACTCCTTTAGGGGGGCTTTCGAATGCTGCGCGCTGGTCACCGGTTTGAATGTTGGAATGAAGCATGAACACTGTGAACGTTCCACGACGAAATCCCAGGTTATTATCGGTGAGAATCAAGTGCTTCAAAGTAACAATCTCATCATAACCCGGCAAAAATACCAAAACACCATGACCGTAATCGGAGGTTGCGTGAATTTGATGCAAGACGCGTAAGACCAATAATAAATCTACACGCTCTTCGTCAATTGACCGCAAGTAGCTTGCCAAACGTTGAAGTTTTGCTGAGTTCTTCGTTTGAGATTGGACGGCAGGGATTAGTTTTGTTTGATATTGATGTTCCAACAGATACTTCAAAACGTCATGCTGGAGATGATCTGATGCCCAGTCAATAGCAGAAAAATAGGAGTCGCCAATCTTCGATTTAATACTGAGATCTGCTCCAATCTGAATAAGCTTTGTTACACAATCCAGGAGTCCCCTGGCGGATGCAGCCATGAGCATAGTGACACCGATGGTACTATGTTGATAATTTACTGAAATTTCTCGACTTGCTACCATATGAAGATAATCCGCTAGAGCAGACTCGTCCCCTGTAGTCCAGACCCGCTTGATCAGCTCGTCTACTTCCGTTTTAACAAATGCCTTTTCTTCAACAACGACAGCTGCTTGACTGAAATCTGTAACGGAAGCTACAGCAGCAACATCAGATTCAACAACCTGAAACTTCGCAACCAACCGTTTGTAGACATCTTCCTGCTCATTCTGTTCTCGGCCGGAACTTCTCATTTCATAATTTTCATACTTTAACTTTTCTAAGACGTCTTCCAAATAAAAAACAGTAACTGGGTGAAGCCGACCCTCAACTTGAATTATGGGACATTCATTTTCCCCTCCAAAATAAGTGGAAAATAATTCATTATTCAAGTCTGCACCCATCAGAATTAAATGAAGATTTGGAAACATGGACAAAATATCCCTTAAGCATGCCAAGAGAAAATCAGTCTGTCGATCTCTTTCATGCACTTCATCAATGATGATATGAGTTGTCCGCCGAATAACGTTATAATCTAGAAAGGTCAATCAAATGTCGGCACAGATATAAGTGAAAAGTATCATATCGCGTAGAAATATCTAATCTTTATAAATAAATGTTCTTGCTCTACCTGGCGTTGCCATTGATCGAAGTAAAACGCCACTAGTGCAATAAGTTAGTAGAGTTTCGCACGGAGAAATGCAACTTTCGAGGCGGATTTGGTAGCCAACCGTTTGGCCTAGACGCTCTCCTCGCTCGGTAGCGACTCGTTCACTCACAGAAACCGCTGCTATTCTTCTTGGAACTGTACAGATTATGCGTACGCTCTTCGATTTAGACATTGCATCATCAAGAATGAATTGCGGAACCTACGTATTTTTGACAATTTATTAGACATAGGTAATAATCAAATAAATACAGAGTGGGTAATTGTGCACAAGTGAAATTATTATTTGTGTATATACCTGCGTAGTTTTACCGCAACCCGTGTCACCTATTGAGAAGATAAAATTGTAGATAGAATACATTTTCTTAATATGCATCAGAAAATCAGAACGTGTGTGTTAAAGATTATTAGATTATACACAGACCCACGTACCTTTAATAAATATTACACGACGAGATTCTATTGCTTGCAGAATATGCTCCTTATGTGCCCACACAGGCAGGCGACTGCGAAAGTTAAAGAACAAATCAGTTTTCCTTGGCTTAGGCACCTTTGGCCTTGGTCCTATACAAAGGCGGGATGGATATACACCCCTCGATGAAGAATTAGCAGATTTTTCTAAATACATAATAAAAACCACGCTCCTATATCATAATCTACTCGAAAGTTTTGGTAACTTGTCATGCGTTTGTCATTAACACACAAATACCTCCAACGTCACTTTGATTTATACTTCCGTTGACTTGCACGCAGCTCGGGAAATTCATCATAAAGCCAGAAATTCCTAAAAGAGAGGCCTGGGTAAGGTCTACGGATTTCATATCCATTGATGTATTTTCCGATGTTCGACGAAGAGTCAAGCGCCGATCGTCTCCAGTTCTAACAATTCAAATATCAATCAACATTCATTATGGTTCAGTTTCAATTGTCCATCAAAGAAGTCATAAAGGCGTATGACTATCGTCTTTGATTGTTCTTCAATTTGATACATATTATTACATATGTACCCATATTGTATATCAGAAATATATTGTATTGAACATTAATTACCCTGTACTAAACGAAGCTATGCCACTTCTATTATTCGCCTGGTAATGAACATACGCTCTTTCCATACTACTAAGCTGCTTCGGGAGAGTGACGTCTGCAATAAAACCAAAATCCAAATTTATAATACCAAATACGGTTTACAATTGATGCACATTAAAGTAGGTAGTAGGTTTTCGCATTATTTTACTTCTTACTAGAAAGTTCGACATGATTCAAAAAATCTTGAAGCATTTGATCTAGACGTATTTTTGCATCCTCAGCAACTTTTGGAACTATACTCCTGAGTCTCTTTATATCCTTATCGGTTTTTCCTCCTTCCATTTCGACTTGATTACCGGACACGTTTCTCGGCATACCGTTCACCTATTATAGCATTTCGTCGTTTCGTCGCCGAGAATATCTGTCCGGGGGTCTATATAGATTCCTTCCACCTTCCGGGATTAAAAACAAATTTCAAATTTGCATATTACAGACATCAATAAAAATCGGTTAATCTTAAAAATATTCACGCAACAGTCAAACGTTAGTGTACTAATAAAGTTCCGAAATTGTTTGAAATAGTCTGTAATTGAATTATTGATTAGCATTTGAAATTTTATTTTTCTAAATTACTAATGTTCAACAATTTTCAAGTAATTAATATAGCCATCTCCTCATCCCTGTCCACCGCACCACTATCAACTATGTAAAACGGTAAAGAATAGCCCTCATTCATAATTCCGCTATTCCGCACCGCTCTAGTGAAGAAGTTCCTTCCAGAGATTACTAAAATCACTAATTGGAAGTCTCCAAGAACTCCCAATCATTCAGTCTACTTCCTATTGGATTGTACTTGGATCAATATTATGATGGTGTCAATATATCAAATTTGCGTATTTGAGCCATTGATTGTTTTAAAAGGGTCCAACTTGTATCGTATCACCAAAATTATGATATCCTTTGCAGATTTATTTGCGCTCAAGAAAAGCTCCTTTAAATTACAAGACTGCAATCAACAATTGACAATGACAATGCACTTACTTTCCCAAATCAAAAACTTGCCTCAACCAACAAAAGACACTACTCCTGATCCTCCGCCTGCTGATCCAGATTCGGTTGGCGTAAATGACCCGTCCCGGTGCTCAAAGTGACAAGTAGTATTAATATTATGAAGTGATCAAGTGTCACAATCAACGGAGGCACGCAGTTGTCTCTCAGTCATTAAAGTTAAGCACAGTGTTTGATTGAGTTGATGAGACCAGACCACCTTCAAATCAGTACTCCACAATTTAAATATCCACCTCTTCCCGTGAAAGCGTTTTTGAAGTAAAACAATACAAAAATGTTTTTGAATTTGTACGTACACTGGTGCACACGCTCGCACAGGTAAAATCTCTGTTTTACGTGCTCACGTAACTTACTAAAGACAGACAGATCCACAAACACAAACACAAAAAATGAAAATGCAGGTAGAGATTATTATTATTACGACAAAATCCTTTTAGGTTTCCTCTAATACACATTTATTTTCCCACACTGCACAAGTTCAAAAAGACTGTCTTCTTCTTCTTCATATGTTCACTCTTCACTCACCTCATCACTCTCGCCAGCGCAGCCAGCACCACGTTTGTTCACAAAATCAGAACACAAAAATCCAAGCTCACTTTCCAATGCA